>VYZT01031227.1:0-19707 GCA_013400735.1 Pomatostomus ruficeps
ATTTGTCTAAAACCAGGACACTGACGTTGAAGTCAGTCAGAGAATCAGAAAAGGCTTTAGGCATTAGTTTAACTTACTTATAATGTATTTATGATAAGACCAGTTTATCCAGACTTAATTTATCTGCAATAAACAGGTCCAAAAGGTTAGTCCAAAAGTATAAAACATTACTCAGCATTAAACAGGCATTTTCTGGGGAGAACTACCTGTTGCAGATAGAGGCTATGAAAGGTCATCAGAGATACATTAAATTAAAATAATTAATTTATATTAATATAGTCCTGAAATTATTTTTAAATAAGTGAAAAAAACATCTTTTGTATTTGAATGTTCTCCCACACAATGCTAAAATAATTTAAGAGAAAGTTTAGTGGACTCTCCCAAGAAATGTGTTTTAAATTTTTTTAGAAATCAACACTATTGAGAATTATATAGAGAGATCTTTGTTTGATAAATAAAGTGCATAAGTTTTGCATACAATATGTTTAGCTATAGTGTTGCAGCAAAAAGGAAAACAAAATCAGAAACAGAGAACTGAACCAGTATGAAGCTCAATGAGGAAAATCGAACTTCCAGATCAGCAGGACAATCAAGGAGAAAGAAGGGTATTAACTGGGATAAAGTGAATGATCCACTCTCAGAAAAGAATGCTGACGTATCTACTTCTGACACAGAGATATGTACAATTTCCTGGAAATTAAGGTGAATATAATGTAAAAATGCTAGGACTAAAACATATAGATTGGTAATGAAGAAGATTTTGAAAAAGAAATGTAATCAAAGGTGTAATATTTTACACATTTATTTAAAGTCCCTTTCTACACAGTTTTTGAATAAAAAATATATATATTGCTTGATCATACTCTCTGTATAAATAAAATAGAGCCATATCTTAAAAATTTATGGAATTTTTAGGTCCCTGGCTATTTATTTAAGAAACTAGACGGTTTGAAATTAGTGAAATAAGGACCTGATGTACAAGAAAGCAGGGAATAGTTTTCTGAGAAATGGTGTTTGTCCCTCTTTCTCTGGTGGACCTCTGTGCACACAGGTCACACTCCAAGAATCACTCATTCTGGAAGGGACCTCAGGCAGTCTCTAGTCCAGATACAGTGTTGGTCCAAACAGGTTTTTTCAGGGCTTTACCCAAAACCTCCAAGGAAGGAAACTGCCTGTCTGGGCAAGTTGTTACAATGACTGTTTTCCTGAGGAAAAAGCTCATCTCTTATCTAATCCAAAACCTCTTTTTTTCAATTTAGGCCCCTTTCACCACGCACCACTATGAAAAGCCTGGTTACATCTCCTTGATGATCTCCTTGTAGAACCTGGTGTGGCTGTGATGTGTCCTCAAAGCCACCTCCAACCCTGCCTGAAAGACACCTGTTTCTCCAATCTCTGCATGGAGCAGCCATTCCAGACTTAAACGACCCTGATGGCTGCTGCTGCGCTCACTGAAATTTGTCAGCCCTTTCTGTACTGGGGGTCCATAGCTAGGCATAGATGTTATCTAAGGGAGGCTGGCTAAAAGGAGATAATATTTTTCCTAGTTTCCCCAGCTTCTGCTGGAGTAGCCCTGGATGCTCTCGTCCGCCCCTCTCTCTCTCTCTCTCTCTCTCTGGTTCAGGTTCAGCTTGCTTTTCATCAGGACACCCAGCTCCTTTCTCCAGAGCTTCTCCTCAGCTAGGAAGTGCCCAGCGTGTGCCACTGCAGAGAAATATTCCTTTCAAGGAGCAGGACTTTGCATTTGTCCTTGTTGAATTTGATAAGGTTCCTGTTTGTCCCTGTCTCCCCTTTTGTGTGGGTCTCCCTGTGAAACAGCTCTGCTCTCAAACACACTGACTTGTGCCCCCACTGTCACATCACCTCAATGAGGCAAACTCAATGAGAGTGTCGTCTGTTGCTATTGGTGGTGACACCAAACAGAAGCCACAGGGCAAACCTGCACAATACTGCACTTGTCACCGGCCTCCAGCCAGAGAACCGCCCATTAATCATGGCCCTCTGTGCCCTATCTTCCAAACAACTGTTTTACAGATTCATTATCCACTCATCCATACCGCAATATCTTGGCTTGGGTTCAAGAATATTATGGGAGATGGTGTCAAAAGCCTTGCTAAAGTTGAGATAAATGACACTTACTACTCTCCCCTTGTCCACAAATCCATTCGTTTTATTATAAAAGGCAAATGGTTGGGCAGGCTTGATTTATCCCTGGAAAACCCTTATTGACTACCTCCAGTAACCTTTGTCTCCTTGAAATGTGCAGAAGGATATTCCAAGATTTACAGGGTTTTTGTGAAGGTTACTTCACATTCTTCCAGGGATGGAAGTAAGGCTGACTAATGTTTAGTTACCTAGATCATCTTTTTGGTCTTTCTCACTTTTTTATTTTGCAGTGACTTGCAGTAGGGCGATTTATCTTATGCCATTTTTTTTCTGAGTATTTTTGTTTTTCTCTGCTGTTTTTCTTTTAAACTAAATCGATGCATTCACAAATTAGAAAAATCCAATAAAAGGTCCAGGTGCTATTTAGATATTACTACAGAATAATTCCTTGTTTATTACTTCTTCCATTCATAAGAAAGTGAATACCAGGTGACAAAGCTCTAAATACAATTTTTCTTTTCAATGACAGAACTCCTTCCTTTAAATTAAATGGCGAACTGCAACTGATGATGGTAAAGTTCATGTTTTTTCAAACTGTCTTTGGGCAAACAAATGCCTGCTAAAAAACTTTTTGATTCTTTAAAGTATACACAATCTGCTTATTTATAAATTCTGGTTTAATATGTCATGAACACTTATAAAAAGAATGGAACAATGAAGGTCTTTAAGGCTTGCATTTTTGTTCAATGAAAAGAATGATCTCACTAAAAACCATCTCCCTTAATTTCTTATAAAACTAGAAAAATATATTCACAGGAATTGTCACTTAACTGAATGTTCTGAAAACTTTACCGTTAGGCCACCAAGAAAGTATACAGAGTATATTCCCAAGGAGTATACTTTTGAATTGACATCAAATGTAATGAGTCAACTCCTTAAAGTATTATAAATATATTCTCTTTTTTTTCCCAAGTGAACCTAATCTACCAAAGAACTAAATACAGGGATTGGAATAAAAAAAATTGAATCTACCCATCCTAAAGCCTGATCTTCTTTCATTTAGTTTCTCTTTTTCACAGATATTTATATCTCTCTTCTTGCCTTTCAAGTCATATTTGCTATTGTCTTTTTCATCACAGCCATGTGGTTTACCTCCTCTCATACTTAGATTTAATTCTTTTTCTTCCTTCTGTTTCAGTCTCCCATATCTCAGATATGCTTTTATTTTTATTTTTCTTTCTTGTTTCCTTTCTCTCGCCTTTAATTTTCTTCTGTGCCTGTTCTAGTTCATTTTACTAATGGTACCACAAGCTCTATTCTCTTCCATGACTGTTTCCTTTTCTCCTTTTATATTAATGTACACAAGTCAAATATCCAGGAAATGCCATACTACATATGACATGCACATTAAGGAAGGAATGTTGGGGAAATGTGAATGAAGCTGCTTCCTTACTTACAAAACTTTGGATAAACAGAAGGCTGCTTTTAATGAGGATATACTAGAGTGATTCCATTTGAGCCCAATAGTTCAATGAAAAACATTTCTAATATAAGGTGGCCAATTTGAAGCTTTGTAAAGCTTTACAAAAAATGCTGGCTAATTTTTCTGAATACAATGACTAAAACTGGAACACATCCTGTATGTGTTAGGTAATAGTGAAGTTTAACTTCAGGTATAGCTAAAATTGGATAAATCTTATTCTTTTAAAAACTGCACTTCATTAAGTCAGTCATCAGGATATTTCTAACTTATACAGCATATAGACCTGGAAAAAATTATGCCAAGAGTTATGTTAGTTATAAGAACAATCAGCAGATTAAGTTGGATAAGTGGTAATGTTAAAGTCTTTGTCAGTCATACTCCAAATAGTCTTTAATGTCTTATCCTGTATCACTTCACTCAGCGGAAGAGATGTAAATGGTACGGGTGCACATAATCACACTGCTTGTCCTTCTGCCAAACCATCTAAAACATGACTGAAGATTAAAGACCTCACTACAAAAATAGTTGGGTTTTTTTTCTTCGTTAATATTAATTTTTTCAATGTAAGCACTTCAGCTATCACAAAGCATTTAAAGAAAGGGGAGGGGAGGGAGTTGGAAGTTCAGAGCTTTATCAGACGTGAATCATAAGGAGTGTGTCTGCTTCAAATAATGAAGAAAAGTATTTGGAAAGGATCTGATGGAGGCCCAATGCCCAAGCGGAAATCAGTGACAAGTAGTGTCCTTCAGGGGTTGTTGTGGTTTTAGTAGTGGGGAGGGGGCCATAAAGATGGCTCCTGTGAGAAGCTTCTGGAATTCTTCACCATTTTCAGCAGAGCCAATCTCTGATGGCTTTGAAGATGATGGACATGCCACTGGCCAAGCCTGGGCCAGTTAGGAAGGTTGCTTACAGCTCTGTGATGACATATTTAAGAAAAAATCAAAGTGTGCATGTGTAGCATGGGTCAGACCGGCTAGGCCGCAGGAGCTCAAAGGAGAGCTAAACAAAGACTACTCAGAGACAGCAAATGGAGAGGGCAAAAAGAGAGAGAGGGCAGAACCCTCTGCCTTTATTTATATGTTTTTACAAATCACCGTGGATTGGAGGTAGAAATCACTACTTCTTAATTCTACTGGTCAAAGCATCAATCTATCATATTTCTCCACCCAGTATACTGGAATGATAAACACACAGACAATTTAGGAAAACNTGGGTGAGGTGCCAACGTTAGAGCAGGTGGATGCCAGAAGCCGCAGCAGCCGTGGATGCCAGAAGAAGCCGCAGCAGCCGCAGCCCAGTGAGAAAGAGAGACTGAGATAGAGTCCCGCAGTTTGTGGAGGAGGTGACCACGCTGGAGTGTGTGGATGTTGGAGGAAACTGCAGTCCAGGTGGGAGACCTGGTTGGAGAGAGAGAGACCCCCTGCTTCCATGTTGGAGCAGCTTGTCCTTGGAGGATTGCAACCCATGGACGAGTAAAACCCACACCATAGAAGTTCACAGAGAACTGTCTCTCGTGGGAGGGACCCCATGGCAACACAAAGGAAGGACTCCTCTCCCTAAGCAGGGGAAGAAGATTCTGGAGATGGACTGACCTGAACCCCCATACCCTGCTCCCCCTTACACTGTTGGTGGTAAGGAGGGAGGGGGTCGAGGGGGGAAAGAAAGGTGTCTTTAAAGATTTATTTTTATTTCTCATATCCTCCTTCTAACTCTGGTAGTAATAAATGTCACTTTGCAACTTAAGTTGAGCTGGCTTTGTCCTTGGAGCATTTTCTCCCGGTTCCTTATCTCAACTCATGGACCCTTGTGTTAATTTTTTTTTTTTTCCCTTTTCACTTCTCATTCCCTCTTCTGCCCAGCTGTGGCAGGGGAAGGAACGAGTGAGCAGCTGTTGTGGATGCCTGGCATTTGGCCAGGGTCAAACCACGCCACTGGGATCAGTACAGTTTAAAGTCTTTTTCAAAGACAGTGAGAGTGAGAGTGAGTGCATCCTCAGCAAGTCTGCAGATAACAGAAAGTTGAATGGTGCAGTTGACAGGCCTGAAAGGATGGGATGCCAGGATGCCATCCAGAGGCATCTGGTCAAGCTCAAGAAGTGAGTCCATGGCTGGGAACCTCATGAGGTTCAACCAGACCAAGTACAAAGTCCTGCATCTTGCCTGGGGCAATCCCAAACATGCATACTGAATGGAAGATGAACTTCCATTTCATTGTATTGTGAGCAGCCTTGCCAAGAAGGATTTGGGAGTACAGATGGGTGAAAAGAGTGACATAAGCTTGCTGAAGTTCAGGGCTTTAGATGTGGAAAGAGATATTACCATTGAAAACTGAGGCAAAAAGAATTGTTGAATACCTCAGCCTTTTCCATATTGGTTGCCACCAGCTCCAGTGTGGAGGTGAAAGTTTTTTCTAGACTTTCTTAATATTCTTCGTATTGCTCACCAAATTCAGCTCCAACTGTGAGCTGTGTTCCTGATCCCATCCATATACAGAATCACAGAATATTCTGAATTGCACAGGACCATGGAGTCCAACTCCTGGACCTGCACAAGACAGTCACAAGAATCACACCATGTCTCTGAGAGTATTGTTCAAATCACACTTGAACTCTGTCAGGCTGATACTATGACCATTTCCCTGGGGAGCCTGTTCCAGTGCCCAACCACCCTCTGGGTGAAGAACCTTTTTCTAAAATCCAGCTTAAACCTCCCCTGACAGAACTTCAGGCCATTCCTTCTCTTCCTGTCAGTGGTCACTAGAGAAAAGAGATCAGTGTCTGCCACTTCACTTCCCCTCACAAGGAAGTTGCAGACTGCAGTGAGGTCTCCCCTCAGTCTCCTCTCCTCAAGGCAAAACAGTCCAAGTGACCTCAGCTTCTCCTCATACGGCTTCCCCTCAAGGCTCTTCACCATCTTCATTGTCCTCCTTTGGACACACTCTAATGGCTTTCTATCTTTCTTATATTGTGGCACCCAAAATTACACACAAGGCATGAGGTGCACGTCAGTGCAGAGCAGAGCGGGACAATCCCCGCCTTTGCCCGGCTGGCGATGCTGTGCCTGATGCCCCCCAGAACAGGGGTGGCCCTCTTGGCTGCCAGAGCACTGCTGGCTCATGTTCAACTTTCTGTCTACAAGGATCCTGAGGTCCCTTTCCACATCACTGCTTTCCAGCATCTCATTTCCCAGTCTGTACATACATCCTGGGTTGCCCATTTCCAGGTGCAGAATCCAGCACTCACGCTTGTTAAGCTTCTACAATTAGTGATTTCCCAGCCCTGTAATTTATCAAGGTCTCTCTGCAAGGCGTTTCAGTCTTTGAAGGAGTCAATGGTTTCTCCCAAACATATCATCAGCAAACTTGTTTAGTGTCTCTTCATGTCCTGTGTTAACGTCCTTTCTGAAGTTATTGAATAGCACAGGTCCTAAGACAGAGCTCTACAGGACCCTACTAGTGACAGGTAGCCAGCATCTGGTTAATGTCCCTATATTTCTCCAAGGATGCACAGGAAGTTCTTACTGGGACATGTTGGTTTTAAGTGTGATAAAAGGCAAATCTACAATGCTTAACTTTTTATTCATACACAAAAACCATTTCAAACTACTATTTTCTCACTCTCACTTAACTTTACCTCAGCATTCATCTTGAACTGGGAATGCTTTCCAAAATAAACTATGAAGTACATTCAGCTTTTTCATCCTTACATCTTTTCTTTCCATTCTAAATTCTTTTCTTCTCTAATTAAAATACCTTTTAGCCAACTAGAGAGCACAGCCTGTCAAGTGACACACTTAGAAAGAAGGGTTTAATACATATACCCTTGGGCTCCTTTCCTCAAAAAGGTTACCTGACATTAATTTTTTATAAACTTTACTTGGAAAAAGTTCCAGAATGTACTTTCCACAATAAAGTACAGTACATTCTTTTTTAAAAATATTGATTTTATTCTTCTGTGCAAAGAGGCCAACTTGTCATTTGAGATGAGTTCAGGAGACTTCAATTAAACCTTGGGGCCATCAGGTCTTCAATCTAGTATTGCATTTTGAAATACAGTGATGCAATGTCAAAAATGAAGAACTGAAAATTCTCCCTACTCCAAAAAAAAGGGAAGGAAGGAAAGGAAGGAAAGGAAGGAAGGAAGGAAGGAAGGAAGGAAGGAAGGAAGGAAGGAAGGAAGGAAGGAAGGACGTTCTTGCCATTACTCAAAACTTAGGGTATCATAATTTAAAGGCAACCAATTGTTAGAAAAACTCATAAACAAGTAGTCAGAGGAAACAGTGTCTATTATGCAGCCTATGGTAGTTGTAATCTCGCACAGGCCACGTTTTGAAACCTGTTTAACCTAAACTTTTAGTAATGACTAGTGTCACTGTATTGAGATACTGCACATTCAGAAATCAGTGTCAGATTCACAAGATCCCATAAAATTTGGCTCAAACCTGAAAGGAGAACAGTAGAAGTCAAAATCATATATCAAATTTAGCTTCAGGTTTTTCAATATGATTTTATTGTCCATGCTCTTTAATGTATTTTGTAGCCTAAAGGACACAGGCCAAATATATGAGAAAACACTCCAAAATAAGAGAAGAAGCCATTCAAAACTGTGTATATTACACTCCTTCATTAAAAGTCAAAACATTATTACTCTTCCACATTTCTTGTTTAAACTATTCTAGGCATACCCAAAAACTAACAGACATGTTCCCAGAAAAAAAACAGATTGTGGATGATTCATTAACTAGAAAAGAAGCTGCTGTTGGTGATAAATGTGAACTTCAGTAACAGTTTGGCTAGCTTTATTGAATATACTTTATTTTTGGAAGTATTGCTCAGATCTGACTGATGGTCTATGAAATGACAGTATGTTGAATTAATATCTTCAAGTAAGAGGATACTATTCTTCAAGATATTACAATTTAATTAAATTTTCATATAGATTTATCTTTCTATTAATTTAATTAGATATGTTGATTTTTTTAAAATATGAATCTGGTAAATAAGAAATGCAAAACACTCACAAAGAATTACAGAACTTTTCTTGCATAAGTTACAATAACCATTTTCTGCTTGCTATGGATATATCTGTTATTAAAAAATCCTACTGTATCTAAGAGTGAACTTAATGGAAGTGCTCCTCTTCTTACCAAATAAGAAAAATGCACCATATAATGCACGAATAACTCTTGACTAGCTTCCTGCAAGTAAAATTCTCTGTACCCCAGTTCTTTTTCTTGTCAAACAGGAGAACTTTGTCTATGAATAAAATCCCAACACTTAAACAGCACAACTCATAACAACATCTCAGAATCCCACCGAGAACTCACACAGAGAGCTTCAATAAGAAAAAGCAATCAGACCTATTAATTTTTGCTATGTTTTTATAACCCGAGCTAGCATAAACCCTGAATGGTTTTTTCCATCATTAATTTTCCCAGCATTTTTTTCCTCTGCTAATAAATTGTTATTTTAAATCAATGCTAACTTTATTCCACTGATAAGCTAATAGTTCAAAATGTACCTACTCACATTATAACCAAAATAGAAATTGTGCTTTTCAGAATACTATTAAGATTTGTTTGATACTAATTACAGGAATGAAATGTGGTTGTTCTTACATATTTTATGTGGTTATTGTTTCATGCTTCATGTATGCACTTTCAAAAATAACTGCAAGTCACTTTAAAAGAAGCTGCTTTTAAAAATATACGGAACACTTACCACTTGAAGATCAATTTCTCTTAAAAATATGTTGGATTAAAATCTGATAACAGGGTCCATTCTTCTCCTTAGTAGGTAGTGGAAAGTTTTTTATGAGTGTTATAAAGAAAATGGAACTGTCAAAATGGAATATAGATAAATTTATAATGAATTAGGGCAAAATTCTCAGTAATGAAAAATGAAAATAAAAAATTTTTGGGCTTCACTGCACTGAAACTCAGCAGACCTATTCAAATGCTCTTGGTTTCCTCTCTTGGCTTGTGAGTCATGCTGCTACAATATTTAGGAACTTTGAAATAAAATTTGCTCATTTAATCTGAAATTCAGGAATTGGCATGTGGTAGGTAAACTCTTTATTATGTTACAATCAAAAAAATCTTTAATATTTACCTTTTGCTAGTATCCAAGCTTTCCTATCATATCTACCCACAAAGAAATAAGAATTACCTGTGGTTTGTCATTTCAACAGCTAAATGATATTCAAGTGTCTCCAACACATGCTTGCAGAGAGGCAGGAAGTTTCTTTTATGTTGGCCTATACTTACTACTTCAACAACGACTAAACTATGACTATGTGCTGAAAGGCTTTTCTCTGCTAATCCCTTCACTGTTTCTGAAGACATTTTGGTGAAAAATTTAGGAAAATTGTTACTTTTTTCCTGACCCTCAGCCAAAGGAGTTTTACATACAAGTTGCTTTAGGTCGGAACACAGGCTGGTTTCAGTTTGCTGTGAGACAAAAGTAACACACGAGAGGAAGAGGAGAGGGTACAACCATGTGTACACATTGCTAATTTGGTGTTTGAGAAAGCCACCAAGTAATAAACATTTTCTTCCTTTCTTTCCCTAACCCTTCCACCTATGGTGCATCACAACTCAGCAATTTATGCCACAGCTATCACCCTACACTAAATCTGAGATTTCTTGTCATGCTTACTTTTCAGAAGGAGTGTAACCACATCAGCAGGGTATAATCAAAAATCTAAAAAGCTGATTTAAAAGTATTTTTTAAAAAGTAAATTAAAAAGATTTACAGATTTAAAAGTAGCAATCTTTTCAAAATTTTGGTCCACTGTTGATAAAACCGTGGGTTTAGACTAGACATAAACCTGCTTTGTCACATGCCAAAACCCTATGCTGTCTTTTCATTAGTTATGCAGAGCTCTAATATACCCATTAAATAAACTAGAAAAGGCCATTGTGTGAATCAGTGACTTAATTGGTACTTTCATAGAATCATAAAATCATTAAGGTTGGAAAAGACCTCCAAGATCATCAAGTCCAACCTCTGACCTAGTAACACTATGCACACTAAACCATATCAAAAATGCCATGTCCAGTTATTTTCTGAGCACTTCTAGGGATGGTGACTCCACCACTTCCCTCCTATTACCAGGACTCACAAATATAACAGGCAACAATATATATATAATTGTTTGACATTGAATTGTAGCTCACAATTTGTTTAATGTGACTCATCTAATAAAGTATTCTCAGTATATAGAGTTTGGCACTGGCTCTTTGAAACCTTCAAAATTTGCAGAATTATGCTGTACATTTGAAAAAGTTCCTCTGGGTTTTTTTGTCTGCACTTGAAAAATACATTTTGAGCTAAGTGAGGTCAAAATTATGCAACAGAAAATTCCTCTTCAGTAAGATAAATCAACAAGATGAATTAGACAAATCTGCACAACTGAAAGTTAGCAAAAATTCCTTTGGAGATCTATGCATAAATTCATAATGCTTTAACCAGTTGCTGAATGCACAGACTTCAAATAAAATGCAGACTACACAGAGAGATATGCAGATATCTTTCACCTGTGATGTCAATAAAATAATATTTTTGCCTTTCTTCCTCCACGCATATAGCTATGCTCGTTTTCTACAGAAAAGGAGAAAATAATGTCAGAAGACAGTTTATAACGGTCTACTGTAGATTTCAGTAGTTTAGAGGCTGAAAATTGTGGAGAATATAGCTGAGGAATGGCTGATTTCAAAAGGACATGATCAATTCAGACTGGTGAATGTGTAATTGTCTCTCGCTGTACTGGTACGTGACAGAGACAAGGACATCATACTCTTGAATGTAACTTTTATGTGAGAAACAGGATGGGAAAGAATGTAGAAAATCAGGACCTGATAACCGCAAGGCTGACCACAAAGAACTAATACAGAAGTTAGTGCCATCCAATTAGGAGCTTGTTTTTTGCAATATGTATGAGCTTAATTAAGTAGTGTATAAATATGGAGCTGCGTAATCAATAAACGGAGACTTTCCGATCATCATAGGATGGTGTCTGTCTCCCGCTGATTTCCAACAAAAATGGTGATTTCCAACAGAAAATAGTACATTACAGCAGCTGAGAAAAAAATCCTGTTTCTTCAGCTCATAGTTTCCTCCCGGTAAAAATAGAATTGTATAGGGGACAGTTGAAACCTTCTTGCTCATAAAAATGTCTTTTTTTCTTGATCTCATAAAATATAGTTCTGGTAATTCATGGTATGTTCTGTATCACCTTTCTGTTCTGCTCTCCTTTCTACTTACAGCGTAACTGAATGGCAAGATGAGTGGAAATAATTTTTATTTGACTGAAGGAAGAATAGAAAATATTTGGCTTATATCCTGGTTTTATTCCAGAGTCATTTCTTCAAGTATGACACAGGAATAATATTTCATATAAGAATAAAAATTTAGGTAAATTCTGGATGCATCTGGAAAGGAATAATTAAGCTTGGTAAAAGTATATAGCACAGATCTACAAATGCAAAGATTTTCCTTAGAGATGTTGATAATCCTTTTGCAAAATACATCATATAGATTTTTTCACAATTACTTTCTTATGATATTTCTGATCATTTTTTCTTAATAAACTTAAATCTACTCTCTTTTAACAGCCTTATCATATGTATAAATATATCCACATTTCTTGTGGCCTATAACCTCTAGGCCTTTGATTGGTTTTCTGTCTCTTGTCCCACTTTCATTCTTTTCTGGAGTGGCAGTACAGTTTTCACAGATATTGCAAAAACATGAAATAAAAGAATAAAGTTCAGCTGCAAATGCAGAAGAAAGAAAGGAAATTAAAAATGGTGTTCTACCACTGTGCCTAAATCAGGCTGCATTAATTATATCTGGTGGGGGAAAGTATCATTTAAAAATTATATGCTGTGCATGATGTTACAGCAAACATATATTGCTGGGTTTATGCATCTGTTGGATTTTTTTAGCTCGCTGAAAATAAATATAAATTATCTTGTTTTCACAACATTAATGGGGATTTGATATCTTTGGTAATATAGGAGCTAGCTTCTTCTCTTTCCCCTTTGCCTCATAAATCTTGCTGAGGAAGGTGTAGTTACTTCAATACATTGTTGATTTTTATACCATCTTTTGGGGTCAGGATAATGAGTTACAAAAATTATATTGATCTCATACCAGTTAGGTAAATCTTCCATGACCTTGTATTTTCTTTTCTTCCTCTCATTCCCTGTCCCCTTTAGTTTGCTTTATTAATTCTTCTAACACATCCTAGAGTAGGCTACTTTCTGTATACAAATGATTCAGGAAGGCTGAAGATAAAAAAAACATGTTACTTATATGTTTCATTGCAATAAATTTCTCTTTAAAGGTCCTCTAGGTAAGTTCAATTATGCAGTTGTTCAATTGTATTCTTATTCCTTTATTGATGTTCCTTCCCTGCCATCCTTTCCTTTTCTTGAATGAACTCTGGGAAACAGTAGAATAAAAGGACCACTCTAATACCAGCTTGCATAATAATCTCACTTTCATCTTCCACAGGAATTCTGCAACATTAAGTAATGATGATAGAAAAAGTGTTACTTTTTTTGAAGATATTACTGAAGAAAAGAATATGTGTTATTGCCCACAGTCATAAAGCAAATGCAGACGTTTTACTTTTTGCATGCAATCACAATAAGGGTTTCAGGACTTCACAGTGACAGAAAGGGTGATCTTCAGAATCCAAAAGCAGAAACAAAGATCAAAGTATCTCCAGCAAATAGCTAACAAACACATTAAATTTCCAGACATTATCTCGAAAACTGGAATTCTGTATTCATGCTACATTTTTTTCCTTTCTCAGTAATCATACCTCAGAATCAGTATTTTCTGTAATCCTCAATTACTTGATAGGCAATGACATTCACATCTGCATTATTACTTTGAGCTTTATATATATTCTGAATGAAATAGAAACCTTCTTTGGTGTAGATAATGTGTGAGGCAATCACAGGTTTATAACAATGTGGTCATAGACAATGAAGACACTTTTCCAGACTTCCCTGACGAAACCTAAGCAAATTCCTCACCAGCTTTATTTTGTTTTCTTCTCTTCACACTATAATATGCTTAGGAGTTTCTGGCACTTTTATTCTCTCTAAGATTTTCTCTTATTTCAATAATATTTGTCAACTGACAGACACAGATAAGAGGTAGGAAAATTAAAAGTCAGTGTGGTATTTATTGTGACATTTTTGTTTCCTTCTTGTTTGTATCAATTTTTTACTCTTCTGGACAAGGCTTGAAAATAATGGACATTCTTTAGATATTCCTGTGTTTTTCTTCTGTGACAATATGTGTTTAAGGCTTGGGTAATGGCATGGGAGTAAAAGATTCTCCTAATAAAACAAACTCAAGAAAAATAAATATCCATAGAGGAATCATTATTTTCTGAAACACACCCACAAGCAATTTTAAGCAGCTTTATTGGAAAAAAATTACCTAATTTTAATATATTAATAATTAGAAATAATAAGCATTATTGCAACTACAAAGAATCTCTGAAATCACAAATGAGAAATCATATTCACTAATCAAGACATTGTTGAAACACAAGAATAGCCAGGCATTTTTAAAGTTATCGGATGTGAGCAAAAGGACTTTCAAGGTAATGTTACAGAACCTAGAGAAGAGGTAGATCTTGTTGCCAAATTGTCATATTTATTAACTAAAAATCGAAACACAGTCAATATCATCCACTGGGAAAATAAAATTACTTAAAACAGCCACATCAATTTCTCAGATCTGGTGGTTAGTTTCCCTCCATAATACTCCTACATCTCTTCTCAGGTAGATTCAGTCACTGGCCAGAACTAACACAATTTTAAAAAAAGAATCCAGATGTATGATGCCAGTTTCAGAAATTGTATCCTTTTTCTCTATATTTTGATGATGTGAGTCAGTAATCAATGTTTTATCTTGCATTTTCAAAGATTTAATAATTACACCAAACCTAGAGTTCAGCAGAATAAGCCAAATATATTCTATCAACCTCCCTCTGCAATTTTTCTGTGCTTTAAAGAGAAGTAATTTCCAGTTCACTCCTTTAGAAAAAGAGTATCTCTCAAGGGTAGAATATTTTGATTACTACATAAAAATACACTAGGTTTGTTTTACATACTTTTCATATCCTGAGGTAAATTTAAACAGAGTAAAGAGACTGAGCCAGGAGAAAAAGCTGTATCAATCTTCTGACATTGATTCAATGAAAAAATATTGAATATTCCTTCAAGGTGTAAAATTTTCATCAACTACCTTATATATCACCAAAATATTTTAACTGTTAATATTGTCACTGCATATAAGTCAGCATTGTAACAGACTTACAACCAACACCATACAAGAAGCTTATGAGATGCAAACATAGACACACATAACGCATTATAACCTGAATTGTGTTTCAGAATTTTCTGGTTTCTAGACCTGCCACTGGAAAAAGGAATATTCGTCAATCCATGTGATTGGAACTGTGGTAATGCACTGTGCTCATGACACAAGAACAACAGGCTATCGTACTGATATTCCACTCCATACTACTAATTAGGAAAGTGAGATGAGACAGCTTTAGGTGTTATGCTTCACAGCAGAAGAATTGTTCAAAGAATTCAAAGAAAAGGTGGTCTCTTGACTTATTCTTTCATTGGACCGTATCCTGAGATCACTCCTTGAGACTTTACTCTGTAAGATGATATTTTGATTTAGATGGGTAGTCACACTGAAAAAAAGCCACTAGGATAGTAGAAGCTTAATACTCCGCATCCCAGTGTGATACTCTTAAGGCTAAAATGGTGATTTCATGCGGTGTCTATGAAAGGCATATTTTCAGTGCGAGCTCTAGTTAAATGAATGTCAAATGGAATCTTGCTTGAAATAGCAGTCAGTAAATATACAGAAAGTATTTAGGTAGGAGAATAATTAAAAGATAAAAAAAATATTGTATTGCATTTCAAAAATTTTGCCATTGAACAAATTCCACTTATAAATAATTTCCATAGTGCTGAATGTATATCATATCTTTTTACCCAACACAAAGGAAGAAATCTCTGGTAATACAAGCAATACAAGCTGTTGATTTAAAAGGTCTGCAAAAGATACTGAACTACCTCTCCCTTTGCTGTAACAGCAATTTTGAAACCAGCCAAAGCAGTGTTCCTTTCAAAACTTGCTTTTACTATGCTGCTGTTGTATGTTGGGCTGGGAGGCATTTAAACAGAAAGAGTGAGCTGAAAAACACAAATTCTCAGTCCTGAGCCAGGATTGAACTAATAGATCTAAATTAAAAATAAGCAAACCAACAAATAACACCATCCCCTGCTCCCCAAACCCCAAAATTAACAACCCCCCCTAATAAATATTTAAATACTTCAGTCAAAATTATGTGAATTTTAAGCTTTTCAGTAACAAGTTGCTGTCCTGAAAACCTTGATCAGTGGTTCCTTAGACTGGATTTATATCTCCAGCTGGTTCAGCTGAATGAGCTTTTAGACTTAGTTGGCCCCAAGCAGACATAAAGGTGAAGAAAAAAAAACAAACCACCATTTCCCTATCTACTACTGGAAATAGTGGTTTTTTAGAACCAGTACCTTGGTCTTGGTGCATACGTTCTTTATCAGGTCAAATTTTCTTTCATTATAGCCACAGGTCCTGGCATTTCACTGATACTGTGGTAAACAAGGCTCATTTAGTGTTGAAAGACTCAACTCTATACAATGACCTAACCCTGCTAGGTACTGTCCCACACAAGTATGTATATCTCCCACCCAAATTCTCATATGTACATACACTTGGAATTTCATTCGCACATGCATTTGAAACACTGTGCTCAAATGTTCTGAAACTCCAGCTGTTTTGAGTGCACTGTTTCACTTCATGACTTCCACATCTGCTTTTCCCTTATTTGCTGAAATTTTTATAGAACCATAAAAAGTTTTGGGTTGGAAGAAACTTTTAGAGATCAGCCCCAAGTCCCTTGCCATGGACAGTGACACAGCTCACTAGGTCAGGATGCTAAAAGCCCTATTCAACACTGAACACTTATAGTGATGTGACAGCCACAACTTCTCACTCTCATCAAAAAATATTTCCTCCTTATGATCGATCTAAATTACTCCTCTTCCAGTTTAAAACCATTGCTCCTTGTCTTGTCACTGCAGGCCTTGGTAAAAAAAGTCTCTCTTCACCTCTCTTCTGTATTTTGGAAGGCCTCAATAAGGTTTCCCCAGAACCTTCTCCTCCCCAGGCTGAATATCGCCAGCAATCCCAGCCTTTCTTCACAGGAGATGTATTCCCTCCTTCTGACCATTTTTGTGACCTTCCTCTGGACCTGCTCTAAGATGCTTATGTCTTGCTCATACTGGTGAGTCCAGAGGGGGATGCAGCACTCTAGGTGGAGTCTCATGAGAGTGGAGTGGAGAGGAAAAATCACCTCCCTTGATCTGCGGCTGGCCACAACTATTTTGATGCAGCCCAAGTTGCGCTGCCTTTCTAAGATGCAAGTTCACATTTCTGTCTGATATTCAGGACTTTCTACTTGGCCTTCTTGTACTTCATGAGGCTCATATTGGCCCACTTCTACAGGCTGGCAAGGTCCCTCTGAATGGCATCCCTTCCCTGAAGACTATCATTCCTTCCGTGTTTCTATAATGGCAGACAGGCACTTGTATCTCTGTTCCTGATATAAAAGTACAAAGGTGGAGGAGGTTCACGATGCTTCCATAAGCACACATAGATTTTTTTTTTAATTTAGAGGATATCTACTGCTTGATTAAAGGTGTGAAAAACATCTTCTATCCAAGATAAAGTTATTTATTTCCTTCAAAAAGAAAATATGTTTCTCTTATGTGAGTAGAACATCAAGTCTTTCAAGATATAGAATTTCCCAGTACCATCTGGGAAATCTGCATGACTAGTCAATGGGCACCAGATCAGTCTGCTTTTTAATATGGCCTGGGATTAAAGGAACATTTGTAATTGAAATGGTCATTTATTAGTATAATATTATTTTTTCAGGGTAAGTCATTGATTCAGATCCCAGTATAAATTTCAGTATTACTAGGAAAGATACAACTTTCACAAAGTGACGTGGCAAAGAAAAATCATGTTTTATATCCCTTATGTATTAGCTAATCCACAGTTTTGAGAAGCTCTTTCTGAAGACTTATCTCATAGAAACTTTAATCTCTATCTGCAGTTCTCCTAATACATACTCCCAGTTGTGAGTATATCCCAGCTTCTTGTTTAGTAATTTATTCTATCCTGGGATTTGTGTGGGGCATTATGGAACAAAATAAAGGACTAGAATAAAATACATGGGAAGGCCAAGCATCCCAAAGAAATGTGTTGGCAAATAGCTGTCAGTAGTACCAGTGACCAGCTGGATGTACAGTGCTTTTCAAGTACTTTAAAGTTCTGAGACTTCAGAGTTAAGAGGACAATCATAGGACCATTTATATGATCAAATGAAAATTAATTAGCAATGCTAACTCTGAAAATAAATTTTAAAAAAATTAAAAGAGACAGGAGGGGAATATATACATGGGGAACAACGTAAGAAGTAGAATTGCCATTCGACCTCCTTCTCTCTTTCTGGTAAAAAGATTATAATATCATTATGTTCCAGGAACTTAATGAATGTTTGTAAAAAGTATTCTTATGATAGGCACTGCTTTAAGGGCAAAGTAACATTTAGTTACCACATATCACATCTACTCTTCTTTGAACCTCTTGCAAGAGAATATCAGGAAAAGATTAAATTAGCATCTATTCCAAGAAGAGTTGTATATAAAGAGAGCAAGATGTCTCTCATATTCTGAAATTCTAAAGAGACTAGCCATTTCCTGGAGTGCATATTAATTCTTCTTGAGGACTACATTTTTGAAAGCCTAATAGTCCAAAAGTCGGGACAAAACAATGGTATTTTAATCTAGATCCCAAAAAAACAATCTCCTACAAAACATCACAGATCTCAGCTTCCTAACCATAGGGTACTAAAAAAATTAGAAAGAGACATATTAATTTAAAGGCTAGGAGAACCACAGAAAAACAATATACATATGGCATGTGTTCTAAATGTTTGGTTTCTTGAGGGGTGGTGGTTATTTTGTGTTGAATTTTCTCATTAAGGTTCATTTCTAGCTGGAGATGACTGAAAGATATCTGCTTTTTGTCTAAAGTTCATATAAGGAAACTTTATAGGAATTAAGTAATAGAATCATATGGCTTGAAGACGGATTGAATATGAAGCAGTTATTAAATTTCAATTAATATTGGAACAGCTGAACTCATAATCAATCATAGAGCACCTGAATCACAATCAAAGGCATTCCCAGATTTCTTCTGAGATTTCATGCAATGCCTTCACTGATCCACCTACTTGAATTCAGGAACTTTATGTGGGTAGATTTTAAAAAAGTTTCTGGGCTCTTCTGTTTCAGGACTGACTGATCTTACTTAAAAGTTTCTGACATATGTAATACAATTTCTTTCCACAAAATGCAGTCAGTGCAAAAAAAATTGTATCAAATATAAGCTAACCCACAATTTAATAATTTGTTCTACCTTTCCTCCTCAGAACACAAATGCAAAGTTAGATGTGTTTCTAAAGACACTGTCACATACAATACTGTCTGAAACAATGACAAGTTATTAAAATAAAATAAACATTTTTAAACAGAATTTTTCATCATTGTTTTTGGTGTATTGCTCTTAGACAGGAGACTCTGAAAGTGTGTTTACAAACTTTTAATCAGTATTTAGTTGTCCTAATACCTGCTAAAAATAAATGTTGAATACCACTCTTTGATTTGTATATAAGGAACTATATATGTGAAATATACATCACTCTTCTTATAGTACACAGGGTCCCAGGATCTCACACAAGTCCTGCACAGAGCAATTAATGAAACCACAAGTGATGCAGTAAGTAAGCATAATGATTCTTTGTCTTATATGCACCAACAAAAATCTCACTGCAATAGATTAAATGCTTTAATAGATGATTGATCTGAAGGTCATAAAAATCATTCACCCTCATGCCGACAAGATTTTTCAGCAGTACAGTAACGCTTCTTTGGGGGTTCAGCAGGGTTGCTTGGGTGCTGCAA
>VYZT01031228.1:9192-57628 GCA_013400735.1 Pomatostomus ruficeps
AATGTTTCCTTCTGTGTTTCTTCTTGGCAGATGTGCTAAATGGTTATTCCTTTCATCATATGGTTCTCACTCTGTAAAATATAACCTGCTTTTTCTCTACTACATAAGTCAGGCAAACTGTTCACGCACTAGCAGAAAAAAATAGATGACCTTTCTGAAACATTGAAATTTGTCAGGGCTTTTTAACTGGCATTTCATTTGTGTGTGCTGTAGTCACCTGAATTGGCACACTTTCTGTGACTTCACATTTCTCCTTTCTCCACATCAAATATAATTCATTTTGAAAATGAGCAGTGACATTTTACACTGAGGTTTTATTAATCTTTAAAGTTTTAACATCCAGTGTTTCTTTCTTTCTGTCTCTTCCTTTCTTTTTCTCTCTTTCTCTCTCTTGCTCTTTCTTTCTCTTTCTCTCTCTCTCTTTCTGGAACAACTGCAAGTTCTCTAAATCAAAAACACTGGTAGCTAATTAGAATCACACCAATAATTCTGCAGAGGGCAATGGTTCTAATAAGGAAAATCATGGGAGTGGAACATTTCTAAACAATACCATTAGAATTTTTCTAACAGGTCCCAGTTAATGATATGGAAAAATACCGAAAACTATATTGTTATGTTAGACTTGTGAAAGTCCCAAGCTGGGCTAAAAATAGCAAACACACCCACATGGATGTACTGGGAATATAGTCCTATCCCTATCTCCTCCATCTCTGATATTTGGCTGATTTGAGATAGCAATAAATCTGTTTAATAAAGAAGCAGTGGTGGAAATAAAAAAAAAATAACATTACCTTGAATATATTCTTTGGAGTTTCAATTGAGGGAGCTATCTTTTTGTATTTAATTCAGCCCTGTTTCTTTTTCATTAATAGTTTGGAAATTGCAGATGAGTGAACATAGGCATAATAACTTAGAAGGGTTGGTTCATTTAAATTAATAAGTGAGATAGTATGTGTTGTTTATGTTGTATGTATCCTCTGAAGATCCAGAAGGTCCAATAACATGGGTCTGAGTGATGACAAAATATTACTCTTTCATTATTGAAGCCAGATATTATTTAAAAAATGTTCAAGGAAAAAAGTAATTAGCCCATATCTAGGGACTGCCACGTGAATGTCCTTTGGTGAAAAATTACTTACAAATTTGATATTTTGTGAGTGGCTTTAATAAAGCATATAAAGCATATTAAAACAAAATTCTCTCAGAGCACTGACACATGCCAGAGGGCAGATTAATGAGGGCTCGATAGCCAAGCCACCTGCCTGATTTCTGTACTGACAATTCACTGGAGTTTTAAGAAATTGCTAAATGAGTCTGTAATTTTTCATCGCCAGAAGTACAGTGTCTTAGACTTTCCTCGAGTTCCTGATCAATATAAAGGGTAACAAGAGGAAAGCAGTCTTGGCTTCAGGGGCATTCATACCACTTCTGGCTGTAGTATCAATACAGCTGTCACATTTGTCACCTGATGTGGCAATTATGTGTTTCTCAAAGAGGTGGCACTTGGTTTGCTGTAGAGTATTGTGGCTCTGTATTCACAGATGCTTAGTCAGACAGAAAGATGATTATAGCAAATTGCAATTACTTTAAAAATTGACACATTGCATATCACAATCAAAACTGATACATCTCTTACTAATTTTCTGAGCTCTTAAATAGTTAATAAAGCTCCGCTGTTTTGAAGAGGTACACTAGTAAAACACCTCCTCTGCTGTAATTTGTTTTATCATGGTATATTTCATTTCAAAGGAAGAAGAAAAAGCCTAAAAGTCTTGAATGTTTCAGTGATTCTTGTTTCTCAGCTTTTCAGAGTTGTTTCTGGTAAAATGCTACAAAAATGTCGATTTCCTTCCCAGAGAAGCACTGTGTTCCTTTCTTGAATTAACTTAGCTCTTCCAAGCTCTGTTGTTGATGGAAGAGTCTTTTTACACTTTCTAGTTACTGACTAATCCTAACTGGTCACAATCCATAGAATGATACCTTTTGTGCAGTTTGTCTGACTATCAAAATCAGCCATCTTCAGCCCTGCTGATTTGAACTCATGCAACCTTAGATACAGAGAATAGAATAGAATAGAATAGAATAGAATAGAATAGAATAGAATAGAATAGAATAGAATAGAATAGAATAGGATTAGAACATTTGGCCAATTAGAATTCAAAAGCAGTTAAACTGAAGCAGGCCACAGGCTGGAATAGAGTGTGCCAAAGGTTTGGTCTTTTGATTTAAGAACTATTTAGGTGTATCCCAGCTACAATTTTCCAAAAAAGAACTGGCTTCCTTATCCAAACTCTCCAGTAAAGGTAACATCATTCACTCCTTAGGCACAGGAAATTCATAACAGGTTTTTTGCCCAGGGCTATGAGTTTGACTCCTGAAACTGGAAGATTTTTTTTACTTTCTTTTCAGGATTTTCTGTGATTTGGTGCAGCTGGGCTTTTTTTCCCTCATTTTGCTACCTCTACTGAATTAATCACTTTATGGGGAGCAGTTGTAACTAAATAAGATATAGGGAATTCAAACTGAACTAAAGCACATCCATTCCCATTGCAGAGCAGTGTGAGAAGCTCCTCTGATCCAGACCAGATTTCTCACACCAAAACAACCAATCTGCCTTCCTCTCGCCAGTCTCCGCAGGGGTCCCTCAGAAGCCAGGAGTCAACCTTGCTCTCTTTACTCCTCCCATCCCCATCATGCAGTGGTAGGTGATGTGGCAGCCATCCCACAAGCTGCAGTCCAGGTGATGGGTGCAGATTTGGCTGTGTGAGAAGACTGGTTGTCAAGCCATGCTACAGGGACACTCTTATTGCACCAGCAGATGTGTGCCTGTTACAGGATCAACACACCATAGTCTCCATCGTGTGATCAATGTGATATTTTTAGTGTAATTGTGGCATAACTTCACCTAGGAGGGGATGGGGAGATCTCGCCCCAACTATTCCATCAAAGCCTATGGGACTTGCTTGTGCCAAAAATAATCCACCTCACTGTAGAATAGAAGGCCTGCAGAGAATGTGTTCTTCTTGTGCTTACTGTGAGATCTGAAAGAAGTGGCTTAGAGGGAGGAAATTTATGTCTGCTCCTCTCAGCTCAGCCAGAGAGATTACATGTAGTTCAGTTCTTGCCTACAGAGCTTGTCTCAGGTCAATGCCTACGCAAATTACATTCCCAAATGTGACAGATGGTATTTGTTTGGTGTGCATGTTCTCAGTTGCATGCTGTGTCCCTACATGGAGTAGCTGGGAAAGGAGAGCCCTTGGAAAGGACAGCAGGGGATGGGTGTTGTTTTGGGGAAAAGGTTCCAGGTCTGGCAGGAGGACAGTCAGTGCAGCTCATTGTGACAGAGACCACCCTGAGGAGCACAAGCAGGACCCAGAGATAACCAAATGAACTTTCTTGGGATCAGAGGAGACCGACAAAGTTTGATGCAATCCAGAAAGCCACTGAACTCTCCAAAGCACTTCTTACAAGCAAGGACCTGTCTCCAAGGTCACAATGAGGAGAGATTCGTTTGGAAATCTGTCTCATTTTCATTCTGTCTGATGTGGCCACACGGAATTTTTTGCAACTTGAAAGCTGGGTTATTGATGTTTTTTTTGATATGACCTATCTCTTCTTCAGTTTCAAAGCCTTTTGTCTTCTTACCTTATCTTCCTATAGAATGAGATCTAGGCAGATCCAGATCAAACCATTACTGCCTTCCTACAAATCAGTAATTTCTGGGCATTTAGTATTTTTATAGTTCCTGTCTGTAAAGGACACTCTCAGCTGATCTTTGGTGTGGCTTTCTGTTGGTTTTGTTGTGATAATAGAACTGACAATAACTTCCTGCAGATGAAACCTTTGCTTTGCAGCTTTTGCTATTTGAGTGCTGCCTTCTGCACCAACGCTATGTCTGGTTCAGTGATTCTGACAGAAATGTGTATTTTTTCTTCTCTGGCCTCTGTATTTTTCTTAGCTACTCTGCTAAGCTTATGTGCTTAGGTCTGTAATGTGTTTGATGACTCAGCTTGTTTGAAATGTGCAGATCTTTGTGGTGCAAGTGGGAAGAGACCTAAGTAAAAGAGTTGACTTTGACCGATTGTAGGCAGCAGGGCTCTTCCTGTGCTTCCTAAAATCTGCTAGGATGTGTGGTTTGTGAGAGGAAATGGAGTTTAGTGTCTTCTCACCATATATGGGACTGGAGAAGTATTTATATTAGGGCTAAGATAGATTTATTTCCAGTTCATTCTGGTTCTTGCAGCTCAGCTCTGGTTTTATTCACACCTACTCAGAGTATTCAAAGACTTGAACACTCACACACAAATTTGACAATCTGCACAAAAAATTAACGGTAGATTTTTAGATCATGATGTTATCTAGCACTTTAGGGAATGTGGTACAGTGAACTTGTTATGCAGGAAGTGCATCTTATCAAGCAGGTGCCCTTGCCATGTTCAGCAAATGATGCTTCTACTTTTTCCCTGGCAGGTGGTCTCAGAGCTACAAGTGTTCAGTGCATCTGGTCCTAGTGCTTGGGCACCGCATCAGCATAAAGACTGCCATTTCTAATTACTGCCAAATCAGAAAGTGCAGTGGGAGGATCCCACTAGTCCTGTCTTCTTCTGAGTCATGTGCTAGTCTTGAGCCGCAGCAATGTGTAATTAGCCGGTGTGTGTTTTTGTTCTCTGCAAGGAGAACCGCCCTTTCATAGGACCTTTCAAAAAAGTCTCTGCTCATCTTTAAATATTTTTGCTAGACTATTCTCATCTAAAGAAAATATGGCAGGAGGATAAAGAATTAGAACTATAAAACACCCAGATAAGAAGACAAAAAATAGCAAGTAAATCATCAGACAGGTGGGAGAATATGAAGAAAGAGTGCTTCACAGTCATCGTCAGTCTTAATGTTGAAAGTCCTTAAGCCAAAGCTATAAAAGGCACATCCAAACATAAGACCATAATCTCCAGTGTAAGCAGGCCCTGGAAGACATTATGAGGTGCTGAGAACCACTGTCCTTGTCCATCATGGCTGGGCTACTTAGTGCTCGTGAATATATGGATATGAAAGAATGATTGTAAGAGAATGAATGAGTTAAAACCACAAGAGAAGGACAGTGACTGAGTGACATTAATTTTGACTGAAGTAAAATTCCCTTTCTTTCCTTTATGGTCTCTCACCAAGTTTAGTCACAATACTTGTGTAACACCAGTACCATCAGTTAAATTCAGAAACACATAACCAATTTTACATCGTGTTACTGATATTATAACATTTAGAGGAGGAAGGAGAAGAGGCTTATAATATTTTGATATTGAGTGTGTGTAATTCAAAACTTAAGAGTGAAGGAACAGGAGGATAGCATTATTGTTCCTTTCCTTGACATGTGAGTGGGTAGGTAAGGAGGCCCTGTCACTACTAATTCAATATTAAAAATGTATATTCTGTTGAGAAGTGTCTGCTTTTATTAACAGCAAGTACAATTTCAAAATTCATTTTTCAGGAGAAGCAATGCTGCTCTTGGCACTGACTGTATTCCTCATTTCCAAAAGTGCATTGTTACACACATTGCTTGTGTAGCATTTATTCCCATTGTTTGCTATGTTTCTCTATGTGATCATAGTGTTAGAGTGTACTGTGAATTCACAGTTCTCAGTTTGCTTTTGGGTCAAATACTGGTGTAAAGTACATCGTTCAGCCAGAGCCACAGAGCCCTGCTTGGCATTTGTTGAGGCTCTAAGTTTGAGTTATTTGTGGGAAGAAAAGGAGGCACTCTTGAATTCACACACTGAAGCAACAAATGAGAAATGGGATCATGAACTGGGAAACACAAGGGGGTTATATCTAAACCACTGTCTGGATGCATTTCCCCTGGGGAAATGTGCTTGGGGGAAAGGCTGATGCTGGTGCATTTCCCCCAAGCACAGTGGGAAGGACACTGCTGTGTTGCTCAGCACTGGCTTTATGAAATGCCATGTGCTCCTTACAGTGTCACAGACCCCTCTGTGCCAATGGGAGTTTTGCCTGCTATGAGCCATTAATACCGAGGTCACCACCTGCTTCTTTCTGCTTCTGGGTGCAGACAAGGACTGTCTTTTTTTTTTCACATGCAGTGGATCTACAGCCAATGTTTGGGTTTTAATATCTTAAGTAAAGGAAGAGGAAGAGCTGCATCAAATGAATAATTATCCTAGAGGCTTTATGTGCATTAGTTACATGGGAAAACTGTCAGGCTGCAATCCTGAAACCAATAGTGGGAGTTTATAGCATTTGAAAAGGTGGCAGCCCAGGCTCTTCTCTTGTATTATGGCTCTGCGAATGTGCTGATGTGGTTTTACACTTTAAAGTATTGCCCTCAAAATTTTGCTCACTGGCACTCACGTAGTGTCTTCTACAACACAGGACATAATGCTGCTTTCTAATATAAACATATTTTTCTCTATATGGTCATTTGCACTTTTCTTGCAGAGTTTAAACCACAACCATTTTTATTTTCTAATGTTGCATCTTATTTGTGCAGGAACACTAATTACAAAAGATACAGAACAGTAGAGGATGAGGTTGTGCGAATCAAAATGTCAGTGGCAATCATCAGCTCGGAGAGACATGCAGTCTCCATTAAAGCATCATTAACCTTTGGTTGAATCCAGGACCAAAAGCTCTCAAAAGGGATATTAACAGGGAGTTTGCAAAATGAAATGTTGGAGAGATGAGTAAAGAACCAAACCAGTGCATTGATCAAGCTAGTTTTCAGGGCATTTAGTAGAACTAGTGTTGTCAGGGAATAATGGGCACTTTTATTGGTAAACTGAGCACTTAGCATAGGTAATGAGACACAGTAAACATACAGGTTCCAAATGCAGTTTTTCTTACCACTTCTCAGACTGCATAAATTGGCAGCATAACATCTTTCTTCTATATCATAATGTAATGTTTAATTTAAGTTTGAGCACTGCTTTGAGATACATTTTGCATGAAAGATCTTTCACAGAATAACATTGCTGTATTTCTACAGTGTCAGGTACAAGAAGCAAATGGAGACACAGGAGATGTATCACAGAGGTTGTTTGAGGTGAGAGCTGAATAAGGTAGATAGCAGATCCAGCATTCAGTCACTTGAATGAAAAGAACACTGAATTCCTGGGACAAAACCTGCGGAAGAGGGTTTTTGTTTGAGTGCTGTGAGTTGCACCCCCAGTGTTAACCTTATCTTTCCTACTGCAGTTTCTGCTTGTTTAAAGAACTGTCTCATTGAAGTTTTAATGTGTCCCCTACTCCTTTTCAGATGAATGTTTGTTGACTCATTACAGGAATTTTACAAGTAAAAGCAATGTTGGGGATTATTTGCTTTTTTTCTTCATGTTTTAAAACTGCCTAAGTGATCAACAAAGAAATTTTGGTACTTCAACTGACATTTAGCTTTTGAATGCTGTCATGAAACAACCAGATATTTCTTCTAACGACTTGTCTGGGATTCCCATATAAATAAAGCCAGGGATAAAATACATTCTTCTATGTAGTCTGTTTGCTTATTTGTTCAGACAGATAAAACTGAGCAGTTTAAACAACATGCCAAGGGTCCCCCAAATCTGATTGTTTTTATTGTCTTCCAGATGTCACTTTCATGAATTTAGTACCTGTTCATTGCAGGCTGAGGTCAAGAGAAGGGGTTTTCAGTGGTATCAGACAAAGCTGCAGTATGCCTTTTGTGACAGCAGAAATTCAGTGTAAGATGAATGCAGCACAGAATACTAAAGCTCGGTATGTCCCAGTTTCGTGGCTGACTGGAAAGCAGGGCTGTTCCAAACTGAAGATAGAGCAGTGGGGGTTTCTTCTTGTATAAAAGTTGGGTTCTTCTTTGTCTGCCAAGTCCCAGCTATCCCCAGGAGGCGGAGCACCACTAGAAACTGTTACAAGTCACCAATACTTGAAACATCTCTACCTTGTACTATATTCCTTTCAAATATAGGAACTAACATGCAGATGATGGAAAAATTAAGCCTCTGTTGCATATTCTTACTTGATCTCTTTGAGGAGTCAAGTTACAGTTTTTCACTCATTGCTATTTTTTATGCTAATTCTGATAGCAGTAGTAGTAATATTGGGACTTATGTTTTTATATTTCATAGAATCACAGGATGGTGTTGTTAGAAGGGACCTCTGAAATCATCTGATCCAACCCCCTACTCAAGCAGATTTGCCTGGAGGCAGTTGTTGAGGGACAATTCCAGGAGACTTTTGAGTATCTCTGAGGATGGTGACTCCACAGCCTCTCTGAGTAAACTGTGCCAGTACTTTCCATATGTTCAGGCAGAATCTCCTGTGCCTCAGTTTGTGCCCATTGCCTCCTGAGCTGTCAAGAAGGTGGACGATGTCAAGTAGTTTTGCCCCAGCATTGACCACTGGGGTACACCACTGGTTACTGGCCTCAAACTCAACTTGGTGTCTCTGATCACCACCCTCTGGGCCCTGCCTTCCAGCCAGCTTTCAATCCATGTCAGGTCTGCTTCACCTCAACTGGCTTCAGATTTTCTTCATACTGAGGACACTTTATCACTCAAATCTAAAGTAGAGCTGAAGCAATCATATATCAAGAGAAACAGTTTGGTCTTAATATATTTAATTTGAGATTGTAGTGGTTTGGTAATGCAAATGAATGTTCAGATCTGTCACTATCATTTTGTCCAAAATCCTGGCAGTTTTCTTTTAGATAACAGCTGGTAGGATATAAAATACTGTTGTTTCATATTTCATTTTCTTTCTTCACCTGGCTGTTTCCCTACTGTGTAGTGTTTAATTTAACTACCTTTTCTGTTTGCTGCAGGAATAGAGAAAGTACTTGTAGACCATCAAGCTGGTATTTGCATTACCACCTGTAGAAATGAAAAAGCTTCAGCTACTCATCTTGTTCTTGGCTTCCCTAGCAGTTCATGCTGGGTATGGACAGCTAGGTACTTTGAGATGTTCCCAAATCACTGAATTTTTACCATTTAGCAGTTATCAGAAAACAGTTCTGTTTAGTTATAAGTTGCATTCAGAATAGTGTCCTCTTGCTTATTCCAGAAGTATTGGGCTAAGTCCTGTACTTGGGGGTGGATTGTGGTGTCCTTCATCTGAACTTTCAAGTTTCTGCATCAGCTATCCTGCAATACAAAAGTGTGACTACGAACTTTGTCAAACCAAATCTGAAACCACCAATGTCCTGTACTTGTGGTTTTCAAATTAACAGGGACTTCTGATGATGGAATTCTAGTCGGGTAATTTTCAGTCTGCTAAAATGAATTTTTTTAATTGACATAAGCCATCTCTAAAATAGGAATGTGATTTGATCTTTGGAGGAATTTAAAGAATTGTTGTGTAGTTTTATTCTGCTCCTAAACCTTTCATTTTCAGTGTCCCTTTTATCTATGTCTTGATGTGACATATATTGTCAAATACTGAGAGCACTTGACACCTTTTTTCCTGAGAAGCTGCTTTTATTTTTGTTTCTCTTACCCTCACTATTTCTGGCCAGAGCACAGAAGAGCTTGCTTGGCATTGCAAGTCACAAAAATCCAAGATTCATCAAAATATCAGTTTCTTGTTGCATCATCAACCCTTACAATCCTTTGAATTTTGTCTACAATTTATGATATATCTCAATCACTAGACTGTGCAGGGTGATTTCCTAAGCCTTTTAATGTTGGACAGTCAATGGAAATACCACAATTAACATGACATTACTTATTTTTAAACTAACCTTTTGTCTACAAAAAATCCATTTGAGCTGCTCATTTAACTTGTTGGTTGTCATGCCTCTTGTCCCAGGGGAAACCGTCTCTGGCTGATTGTGTTGTGCTGTGACATTGACAGCTTTTTGCTGCAGGGAAACTTCACATGTTTTCCCCAGGTAAAGAGACAGCAATATGATGTAATTTTAGCTGTTTTGGGGAACGGACACAGTAAGAAAGGCAAACACAAAAAAAAGTGCAGCTGTGGGGCTCACAGGATTAACAAGTAGCTGAGAGGCACCTGTATTCTATTCCTGGCTCTGTCATTGTCTGGTGCTATTGTGCACTAGCAAATTAACCTTGTTCTGTGACTGCTGCGCCATTTATAAAGTGGGAATGATAATGCTTAGCACCACAACGGGGCAGTGTAATTCTTTGCTAATTAATATTTATAAACTGCCAGATTCTCCATAACTCTGCACCTTTACAGTAATTTACATCGGTGCAAAATGAAGACAAAGTGGCTGAAAAGTGCTGCTGTATTTTATACCCACTGCCTGCCAGTGTGAAGGGTAGTTCCAGGATTGCAGCAATGGAGGATCTGTCTCAAGTAACTTTCAAGATACTTTTGCCTGCAGGCATAGACCTACTAATTCAAGGGTGGAAGCACCCCTAACATATATCCACAGTTCCCCTTCTTAGAATATGGCACAGAGCAAAGTTACTGTGATATTAGTTAAGGTACAAACTTGCAGGACACTACTTCACAACTTGCTACTTGTGTGCATATTCTTAGATTCTAAGGTAGCTTATCTGCCAGTGAAGAAGGATTAAAGTATGTTATTTACTGTGATAGTGTAAAAATTAATACCCTAGCTGAACCTTGCGATAAATCTTTCGTACCTTCAAGTATTTCGATAAGCTTGGTGATCACATATTTTTTTCTTTTGCTGCAATATTGTAGCAAGTGTATTAAGCATGATGAGGAGTACAGGAGTTCAATGAAACAAAAGAATTTAAAACTTTTGGGGCTTGGTCCTTTGCCTGCTTTCTTTATATATAAAATAAGGCTTTGGACGTGAGCACACCAGTAATATTTTCCTTCTGGAAGCCTTTCAGTTGTCCCCAACAGGTGAATAGAATCATTGCTCTGTCAGTTTCTGGTTAGGCTGCCCGGATGACTGCAGGACAAACTGCCACCTTAATTAATTGTTGAAAATGAGCAAAGAAAACAGGTAACACGAAAACTATCAGCTACCACAGTGAGAAGGTGGGGGTAGGGAGCTGTTGTCGTTTGGCAAGATGATCTTTGCAGAATCTTTTTGGCAGGCTGATGCTAATCAATGCCTGTTTGCCATGCCTGGTGCAGCTTTTCTTGCAGCTAACTATAAAGCTTCTTTTGAAATCTGACTACATGACATATTCTAGGCTATGAGAAAATGAATAAGGAGTGCCACTAGATTTGGAATTAAGAAAAGGAAATGTGTTACTTACTTGATTTTGCATTTACTGTTCTCATAGGCTGAAGGCAGAAGGTTGTTGCAGCTTTATTCCTGCTCAGTTCAGGTTTCATTTGAAAAATTATGGAAATAAGAAATTTTTTTCACTTGTCCTCAACGCTTTGCTTTGCGTACAGCAGTGGCCAGAATCATGTATATGTTAATCACAAAATTGCTTTAGTGCATGTTCTTATTGCCTCTTTGATTATGGGCCTGTCACCAAGAGCTGAGCTGCTCAGAATACTTTCTGATAAATCGTGTTCTCATCAAACACTTCACTTGCAGAGTATCAGATAATGATCCTCCTCATAGAGAGCTAAAGGTTTTCCAATAAATAGAAACTGGCTGTTGGGAACTCCAGACAGTGTGCTATCCAATAATTAAAGTGATGGGAAACTATTCTGCTTGTGCTTGCCTCTAGAAGATTAGCACATTAAAATATTCACTCTTACGATTCCAAGCCGAAAACTAGGGTAAGAGAAACACCAGATGAGGTGATATGAAGTAAGCATGAGCATGATCAGCAAGTATGAATCTATATTAAATGAATGCCCTACCTTGCAGGCTCCACAACAATCCTCCATCTGCTGTTATTGCACAAACAGAAATGTGTTTTCTTTTGGCATCTGTTTGTGTTTGTGTTTGCTCATAGAGAGTATCACGTAGCTGAAATAGTCCAACTCGTCCTGTCATAAATATGAGGACAGAGAGACCTTTATCCTGCTCAGTCTGCCTGCTTTAGCCACTGTAATGTGTGCTCTAGTTCCTTGTCCAGTCTGTAGCTCAAGAAACAGGATTTTCCCTGGAGAGTCCTCTACAGTCTGACACCATGGGTAATTGGCATTTTTTATAACAGATTGAAATGGACCAGTTAGAAAATAGCTCTTGATATTCTTTAGTACAGAAAGTAAAACAGGTTCCAGAAAGCAAAATTGAATGAATTAAGGGGGCAGGAGGGGAAATCTACTTTCACGCCTTGTCTGCTACATAAATATTTTGAAGATTCAAATGTTTTTCTTGTATATCCTCCATGACTTTTACCCTCCAATGGCTGCAAGATGAATGGGCATGAAAAATCTGGGGCTGCCCATTTCAGTGATGTGATGATCGGTACGGGATATGTTATATTTGTATGTACACTATATACACATAATATGTACATTATATGTTTATCTTATATATTGAAAAGACACCAGATCAGTGATCAAAATAGCGACCAATGGTAGGTAAGTCAGTAATCAGTCAATATAAATAATTTCAGTAGTTTGGTAAGGTTTTTTAGGATTTGAGCAGAGTGAGATTTACCTCATCAAAAGAAAGGTTTTATCAGGTAACCAACTTACTGTGGTTTACCAAGCTAGCACATGGTGCCTGGATTTTAGTACTATTTATGAGTTTGCTCTTCGCCCATGGCAATCATAAAGTAAAATTGATTTAGTTTAGTCAGCAATGAAGGAATCTTAAACTGAATCAGATTCCCTCATATTGAGAGCATAATAAGGGTAAATACACACAGTGTGGTTCAGATGAGCCATGGTAGCCTGTCAGATCCCAGCAAGGTGACTGTTTGCCTTATTTCTTTTTCTGTTCCAAGTTGCAGACCACGCAGGGAACAGAGAAGTGGAATAGTACAAACAGTTGATGTAAAGATCCTGAGTGTCAGGATACCTTCATCTGGTCTCTGCTTTTCCACTAACTTGAAACATGATGCTGAAAAAATCATTACAGACCCCACACCTGAGCTTCTCCAAATGCTGGTAGTGGATAATAATTATCATCTGCTCTTGTAAGCCGTTTTTATATCCTCTGATTAAAGGTTGAATTTAAAGGTGTATCCTTCCATAAAGACAAATTAAGTCAGGCTTTGTTATGTATCAGATTTTTATGAATAGGTCCCTTAACAGGGAAAAAATTCTCTGTGTTATCAAATAACTGACTAAACCTAAAATGCTTTTTAATTGCAGCTTAAGTGCAGCTAACACCAGACACTCCTTTAATCAAATGAGTTGAAACTCTTAATCAGGGTGAAACTGAGCCCTATATGTCCAGGAAGTGTGAGACTTACACACTGAGTTAATTCTGTTGAGATTTAATTTTTCGCAGCACAGTGACTTCCTGAAAGGATGGTGAATCATTCCCTGCATGTTCCCTTGACCAGAGCTAAGAGTCACAGGGCTGGTAACCTGTTCTGCTCCAGGCATGACGTTAGCACCCCAGTCAGAGCTGATATTCCTTTATGCTGATCTGGGAAACAGCACAAATGCTTCTCTCTAATCCTTTCTAGGGAAGGTAGAATTCATGCCTGTGGATTGTTTCTGTTCTCAAAGGGCATGTACAGGGAAATCTGGGCCGTTCTTTAAATGTACATCCGCCAACATGTTTTCCTGGGGGAAAGAAGGCTGCAGATCTGTGCCTGGCAGTCTGAGCAGAAAATGGTAATTCTGTGATAAGTAGGTTTCCTATTCGTTGGGCGGTGGTTGCACTGTCTCATGATGATTGCTAAAAACCCCGTGACTTCTGCACTGGTGAAATGAAGGAGGCTCTTCTTGTATGTGTGGACTGTTGGATTTTCTCTGGTACACTGAGCATGGTCCCTGTGCACCTCACAGGTAGGGACAGAGGCTTGGAATATGGCTCAGTATAGAACTAGGAAAGAGAGTGGGTCAGATGCAGATGCATCAGTGGGATGATATCATCTGAAATGGAAAGAAGGGGCAACAAAATGGGAACTCAGGGGCAAAGGTTTAATTTAGAAATCATCATTGGAAGCAGCATTAATTGAAACAAGTAATATGTTTTCTCTTAAATATTCCCAAATTTCAATCCAATTGTTGTAATTTGGAATTCAGTCTTTAAATGATACTAACACATTTTAATCCATTTTGTGACAATTCATTAAAGTCTTTATGTGTAAATTTGCAATTAAATTTAACCTGAGCCTCAGAAAAATCTTCATTTAACAAGTATCTGCAGTCTGCCCATATCTGTGGAAATGAGAAAAATATTATTTTAGCTGCTACACTTGAGGTAGGAATGGACTGAGCAAGTTTCCCAAACTTCAGGAAATAAAGAGAATCAAGAATTGAAGGTAGAACTAGATTAGTTCCTGCAAGCCTCATTAGTTTCTACAAGCCTCATTCAGCTACTTACTGAGTCTCTCAGTAGTCTACAATGAGCTGCTTCAGGGAGTTATACTCATTAGGAAAAAATCAAAGCTTTCAGATTTCCTCTTCAGAATATAACTATTTTACAAACAGAGGATTGAGTGATCAGTGCTGGCAAGTGGGAGAGAACATGAGTGAGGGTGGAGGAGACCCAGTTCCTCTTTGTGGTAATGCTAAATTTGGGTTCCTGAGTCAAATCATGAAACCACCAGTAGCCAAATGAAGTTACTGAAATTTTATTCACTGAAGGCAAAATAAGAAGTATTTCAATTAGTGAACAAAAAATTTTTGAAGCATTGTTCCCTTTGATGGGTTTTCTAGGTAAGAATTACACTTATGCCAAAATATTGTCATCAAGTGTTTGTTTTAATTTACCTTAGAATTGAGTCATTATGTCATAAAGTTCTGTGTTCATGGTTCAGCATTTCCACTGATTTTTTTTCATACATTGTTGAAAAAGTGTATTATTAGAAACATTCTAGTGAAACAGAACATTTTGTGAAAAAGCTGTTTCAGGATAAAATGGGGTTTGAAGGGACACACTGTTGCAGTGTCATGACAGTATATGTGTTTGATAGAGGGAAGAAAGGTAATTTCAAATTATTTAAACCAAGTAAGAAGGAAGTGGTTTGTTGATTTATTAATAACATGTATTTAAAGGACAATTTATGTGAAATACATAATGTGAATGAAGTGAACTACACATTCAGGAGCCATATCAATAGTACAACACACTATCAGGCACTTAAAAAAATGTTAATGAGCATCTGCAAATGCCTGCATACTCTTCTTTAGTTGTTCCTAAATGTTCTAATGCCACCTGCACACCCCCCAGGTGTCTGGGTGCACATGGGCTGCTGTTGCCCCGGAGTGTTTTAGGTCTCTCACATCTCAGTTCTGAGATCTCAGTATAGCCCTGGGGGTGGGAGATGGTTGCACTACTACAGTTCTGTGGGTATCAGCCCAATGTCCCTCTTTGGGCTGAGGGGGCTCCCCTGCACACTCACCCCTCCCGTTGGAGGGGCTTTGCCTCTGTGTGGACCCTGTCTCTTGCAGCAGCCCCCTGATGTCCACGCTGGTGAGAAAACACCCCTGAGTTCATGTACACAGATCCCACATGGGAATTTCATACTGAAAATTGATACAAAAACCATTAGGAAAAAATTGACCCATCAGAAGGGACAGCCTGACAGTTAGACTCTTTCCACATTGCAACAAAAAGGCAAACAATTCTCCAAAGTTCTAGAAATATTTAATAATTTTTTTTTATTTTTAAAATTCTAATGTTTTCATACTTTAATTACTTTTATAGTAATAAATTGGTAATTTGTTCTTGAAAGTAGTGTTATGTTTCCTATGTGGTTATGAAAATTATATCCTCATTGATAATAGCAGTTGAATAAACCGTATCCTACCTGATGTTTCATAATTGTTATTCTAACTCATGAAAGGAAAATGGATTGGTAATTGCTGTACCTTAATTTTAAATCAAAAAGTCTAGGGACCTCTACAGATTAGTACTTCATTCTAGCAGAAAGTTTTGAGATATTCTATTTGGGACTTAAAAGGTGGCTAAAATCTTGCCGTTTCCTTTAAGGAAGAATTTTAATAATAGTAAATATCCTTTGCTAGCACATTATGCATTTCTCCAGACGCATAAATGTAGCATAAAAACCAGTAAATGCTGGATTTATAATGAACTTTCTTGTGTGTATTCCTTTAGGCATCTGCTTCAAGGTTTTCATCTGCACCTGATCATGAAGTTCTGTTTTTGCTGTGGTACCTGGTTTTCCTGGGTGACAGATTGTTCACATTTCGTCTTGTAAAAATGCTTCAGAAGAATAATAGTCCTGAAAGTGGTACTGGGCATTTCAAGCTTAATGTTCCGTCTTAGGTGGATGAAGAAATCATGCAATGCTGTGTTGATAGCATGTCAAGGTTGGAAAATAATTCTCACCTTTAACTCTATTGCATCTTGCATGTAGATATGTTAATGTATCTAAGAGCATTTAAGTCAGTGTTGCTTGTGTAGGAATCCCAGATGAAAAGAAACTTGAAGTCCTAAATCCTCTTCATACTCGCTTTATTCACTGTTGACTTTCTCCTCTTCATCTCTCTTTTAATCTAGACTCTAGTCACTTAAATAAATGACTGACTACATTTTTCTTCATTTAATTATTCATTCATGTAACGTATGGCATGTTAAGGAACACATGTTCAATAATTCACTGCAACAAGAGCAGGGGCAATCTGACCTTCTGAACTGGGAAGGCAGCAGAAGGGTTGTAGACCTTGCTGCTTTGGTAGCTGTGGGAGGATGGAGGCAGATGGCTACACCGTGTCGACTTTTTTACTGGTACATCCCAGTGTCTGTTCCTCTGTGAAGCAGAGAATTTCTGTGTTGAATGTTTTCCAGGTTGCACAGAAGCAGAGATAACAAAATTTCAGTCAGGATGACCTGGTAGGAAAAGCACAGGGTGGGGAAATCAGAATATGTGAGTGGTGTTTCTTACTGTGCTACAGACACCTTAAATAACCTTCAACAAGCCCATGAGTATTCTTTAGTATTTTTCCTTGCATGATACCTAATCCAGAAAGAAAATATGAGCTTCATTATATTTGTCTTTGCCAACACTAAGTTCTTCTTGAGAAGAAGGTATTATAACAATGCAAAGTATTAATTCTTTGACATTTTTAAAAACTAATGACAAAGGTAATATTTCTTTTTTGTGGTAGCATTATGTGTGCGAAATTAGATTGGTAGCAATGGCTGAATCAGTAACAAACTCATCAGATCTGAGTCAGCAACTTAAAATAAGATTTAATTTCCTATTTCCTGTACTCTGGATTCACTTTTATGGGGAGAAATTGATAGACCATTTATTGAACAGTATTGCAAGGAAAAACCTTTTCTTTTTTCAGTGATGAACCTTTTCTACTCTGGATATGTAACCAACTTTGCATTTTATTTTCAATGCAAGCATCAACTAAGCTTGAATAATCCATACTTCTCTAGCCTGCATCTGATTAAAAATTATCAATTTACTGGACCATTTTCCTATCTACTGTTTAATCAGTAATTGGTTTCAAGTTAAAAAAAAATACTTCTGTCTAAAAAAACGCATTAGTCTTTTAGTGTCTGATGGGAGATGAATACTGAGGTTGCACATGCACAGAAACCTAATTCTCCAATTCCTGTTCTGCAGTCATCTCTTTTTCATAGAAAACATGTTTCAGAGTCATTCACAAAGAAACAAATCCACATATTGTAAGGCTATTGAGGGGAAGCAAAGATAGCCTGATATACTTAGTACTTTAATTGTAGTGTCTTCCCAGGCTTCGCTGGACAGACTGGTGTTTACTAAAAAAAAAAAAAAAGTTCCTCTTTTACTGTCTCATGTTTGCTGTATTCTTAGATTTCAAAGGAGATTGACCTGGTCAGAGCACCCACAGTGATGGATCTGAGTAGCTCTGGCTCTTAAAGCATTTGTGGTCTGTGATGAGCAGCACAGGACAGCTGGGAAGGATGGACGGCTGATGGTTTTGGTGAAGCTCTGTAAGCATTTGCTATTTATCTCTTTTTAGTGTATCTGCTTACCTGTTTTTATCACTGATATAGACACTTTGATGGTCTGCATTTTCTCTAAATGTGTAATCCTATAAATTATTCATTACACCTGTGTGCTTCAATCAGAAGAGGAGACAATAAACAGCAAGAAAGACAGTAATAAGGGCAATGAAAGCTGTGTTAGAGTCCATTCTTGTTAAGGTACTGGAAGATATAAGGGATTGCTCCAAGTTGCCCACACACATATTCTGCTTATTTTTATTAGGAAAAAACCCTTCCCATTAAGCAGTACATGTCATTGATCCCTTGTGGAGCAACTTGAGGATTGAGCAGAGTTGACACTTTATGAATGGGACAGAGTTACACAAATGTTCCATGTCACCACTCATATTTTTTTCCATCTAAATCTTGTTGAATAAACCCATTCCTCCAGCCAAAATATTATCTTTATTTAGTTTTGGCAGTGGTGATTTATATCAATTAGAGGCTTACTTAAATGTAAAAATGTTTTAAAAATATACATAAGTAACATTGATTTACAGGGTTTTTTTATGCTTTAATACCAGGCTAAAAAATCTTGGCTACATTCAAGTAAGCATCTTAATTCAGGGATCATGTTCTGTCTCTGATCCTATGACTGTCATTGCTAATGCTTATATTAACATACTCATATATCATGAGGTTACAGTCAGATCATACAATAATCTCTGGCTTTCCTTGTTAACTTTCATAATATAAGGTTATTAACTCCAGAATTCAGATGCTGCAGAATTGGAAAAAGGAGAGAGTTTTGATACCTGAAGCTTTAGTATAGTAATTACACGCAAGACTTAATGAAGAAATTAGGAGAAAAAGGTCACTATAGTCAAGGATAGATCCATCCTTTTTCTGATCTTGAAACACTGTGGTATCTTACTGCTTTATCAGATAAATTCAGTCTTAGTGCCAAGCCTTGCTTCCCTGGAGTCTTATCAGTAGAATGTATATAAAAGGATTTGGGAACAGAAGTCAGTTAAGTTTATGGTATGACAGGACAATTCGGGCTGGAAAGAAGCACAGGAGATCTCCAGTCCAATCTCTTTCTCCAGTCAGGCTCAGCTGTGGGGTTGGACTGGGACACTTGGCTGAGCCTTGCAAACCTCAGAGGATGGAGGCACTGCAGCCTCTCTGGGCAGTCTCCTCTGCTGTTTGACTGCCCTCATGGAGAAAGATTTTTCCTTACATCCAGGCTGAACTTCTCTTGTTCAGCTTATGCCCATTGCCATCCCAGCATGCAGCACCGGAAGAGCCAGGCTCTTTCCCACAGCCTCCTAAGGGTGTAGACAGGCTGCTGCTGCAGGTCTCCTGCAGTCCCTGCTTCTCCAGCTGAACAAGCACAGCTTCCTCACTCTGTCCTGCCAGGACAAGCAGCCCCCAGCCATCCTGGTGACCCTCTGCTGAACTCGTTCATCATCCTTCCTGGCAGACCAACCTGGACATGGCCCCATAGATGTGGTCCAGCATGTGCACAGCAGAGGCAGTTCATCACTTCCCTTGATCTGTGCTGCTGCTGCTGCTGCCACAGCCCAGGAAATTGTTGGCTCTCCTTGCTGGCAGCACACACTGCTGAATAGAGGGTCCACCAAGGCTGCCAGGACCTTGGCAGCACAGCTGCCCTTCTCCTTGCCAGGAAGCACACTTCAAAGTACAGATCATGAAATGAAGACATGGAATATTTTATTCTGATTCCCAAGAAAGATATTTTGATGTATTTTTGTTCTTTATGTTTTCTTTGAACAATTAAAGCTCAATTACATTGATCTAATTTTGCAAAGAACTGGGGTTATGACAGAACTGTACATCATTCTGCCTGCATTTCTTAAATCAGTCCTAACTGCTAATCCATCCTTTTTCCCAAGAAGATCCTAGAAAAAGTTTTAAACAATATTATTCTATTTATTGAATTCAGCTTGTTTGGAATGTGTTATGATTCTCATATTTTACTGATATTTTATAGGAGTGGAAAATATAACATGTAAATTGACTGTGCAGGAAGAAAAATGGTCAGAAGAGGAAAAGTGAAGAAAAAATAGTATCTGCCAGACAACCAGCAGTTATTCTCTTGCAATTGATTTGCAAAACAGGAACAGGATTTGTGTGTTTCAATCATACCAGTAAACAAATAAATGAAGCCCTTATGCAGCATTTTATGCATGATACTGTGGACTTTATAGCTTGTTTTTTTTTGCCATTTGTAATGAGAAAGGGCAACAGATTGGAAGAAGGCAGCATTAAACCATAAATTAATGAACTGTAATGTCTTTAAATTCCATTGTGAGCTAATGTTAGATTGTCATTGGTTAACTGCTTTCAAGGACTGATATTAATAACACTCTAAAGGGAGAGATGTCAGCTCCCTAATGGAATGGGGCCATTCAGGCAATATATTTGAAGACTGGTCAGCAAGCTAGCAAGAGCAAAGTGTATGCATGGAGACAAGGGAGAAGGAAGATCAGAGGATCATCACTTAATCCTTCCATCTTAGATTGTCAGAGATGAGAGAATAAATCAGTTTTTCACAAGAACACTTTGTCCTGCTGGGCTTGTGTGATGCTGCAGTTCCAGGAACAAAAGTGACAGGGGAAGATATTTATTACAATACTGCTCTGAAAATGAAATAAAAGAAAGCAAAAAATCCTGCTCCCTAATTACAAAACAGAAGTTGTTAAAAATGTCTCTGTGTCTTCCATTGTCACAGTAACATTCATCCCACAGGGGTTAAAGCTTTTCTTCACTTCCCATCCTCAAGAATGGGCATCCATTTCTGCCATGTTCCACTGCAGGTTCCACTGCAGCTGCTTAAAAAATGGAGATTGGAAATGAAGGAAAAACCAGTCTTTAAATGAAAATGCATAGGTATTGTAGTAGGACAGGATAGAATTTAGCCAGTTCCTGAAGTAATAACTAGATTGATTTTAATTTTTTTTTGAGAAGTAATAAGACTATACTTGAAGGCATACACTATTAGGTTTGTACAGTGTCAGAGTATTTTTCTTTTTTTTTTTTTTTTGTGGAGGTGGAAGTCCATTTGGGTCAAAACTTTATGCTCAACAGAGACTGCGTCTCCTGTGCTGTCTTTCTAATGTTATAATGTTCCCTTGGTCCAGAAACCCTTCTCTCTGAGCTACATTAGCTGTGATAGAAGGTGAGACTGGTGTGGGGTCAGACAGTTCGGTATGTGCAGCACTGCGGAAGCTGCACCATGGGAAAGCCAAGAGAGTACTGGAGGATTAAGGATTGCTGGAAAGGTGTGAAGATGGCTTGTATTAATTCCCAATAGAAGGTATGAGCTGGGAGGAGAAGTCTGAAGAGGGAGATGAGTTGAATATTTTTATTTAGGGTACTATTGGAACTTTGGCCTAGACTAGTCATAATTCTGGACAAGAAAATTGCTCACATATTTACAGGGTTTGGTGGTGTCTGTACCCAGGCAACATCTTGCTGTTTGCTGTTACAGAAGGGTGTTTCTTTGGGAGACAGGAATGGAGAAAATGCTTCTGTTTTAAAATTAGAGCTGTAGAGATTTAGAGTCTTCGTAAGAAATTGGGAGATGTAGATACATCCTTTGGATTCCTCTTGTCTGTGTGCCAAGGAGCACTCCCTCCTCTAGCACACAGTGTGACTGATGGTTTTAGTTATGGTTTTAAGGTCACACTCTAATATATGGGGTTGATTGAAAGATTATTCTGCCATTATTGTACCAACTATACATTGGTATAGTACAGATTTCTTCTAAAATGTAAAAAGAGAATAATCTCTTGAATGTTCACAGCGATCTATTCTAAACCAAATAGTAAAATCACAATGGCCAAAAAGGTAATAACATGAATACCCTGAAGGGTCTTGTACCCAATAAACTTCTGAGAGAGATGAATTTGCCTTTCAAAGGATTTTATTGGTTAAATGTAATCACACAAAATAGTCCAATCCTCACAAATTTTTAGAAGATGATATTGTGACCCATAAAAGGAAGGTATTAATCTTTACCTTTATTAGCTTTTACATGGAAGACTGTAATTTTCTGTTAGAAAGAAGCATTTTTATTTGTTGTTTGAAAGCAATGGAACAGTGAATTTTTACTTTTGGCTTAACAAGAATGACATTGTATACTTCTGGCAAAATATTTCTTGTGAAATGCACACTTGAAAAAGAAAAGGGTGGGAGCTATTAAGAACACAGATGTATACACTGAGATTGGTGATAGAAGATCATATGGGAACCTAAGCGATTCTGACAGCTTTTCTGTTTTAATGGTATTCTTGTTTGAGAAAATCCTGGATAAGAGCTCCTGCAAGCTTGCACTTCTTGCACCTGCCTATTCTTTGTGAAGCAAAAAGTTCAACAGTTCAGGTATTCCTGAATGCAGTTTGCTTGGATTTCCATCATGGAGCGGGAGCTGTGCTTGATCATGGTGACAGCAGAAGCTCTCAACAACACTCTGCCAGGCATCAGTGCAGAAGGTAGCATGTGGCTGTCACAGACAAAAGGAAAGGGAGACAAGATGGATTAAAATAGTTTTTAGGCACTTTTGAGGATGCTTTGCATGGCACTTCCAAAAGTTTAAAAATCAGTAGTGGTCCACATACTCTTTTGGAAAACATCACTTCAGAGACAATCACAGGGGCTCTTGAGGCAGGGATTGTCATCCACATCTTCTGCCTGTGTGTGCAGTGAGGACTCCAGCCCCTTTTTAGAAAGACAGAGAGCAGAAATTGTGTATATGTCTGACTGCTGGCACAACTTTGGGACTGACAGGAATGGTTTCTATTTTTCCTTCCCCATATGGACTATCAGAGGAGTAGTGAAGAAAAGCAGTTATTTCTGTTTCCCATGCTTAAATTTTCTTTGTATATAGAGAAAAAGTAAAACGGAAAGAAAATCAAAAGAAAGTGTGCCAAATAGGAAAAGAAAGCAAAGCTGAATAGCAAGGAAGATCAATTATCAGTTGATGACCGTGAATATTGAAATATGTGTACATCCCTTAAAGGATGTACACAATTTGTGTTGGCTACCCCACACTTTACCCTTGGCAAATGTGAGAGACTGCTTGTATTTACCAAGATTCCTTTCATCCGGTCTGCAGGAACTCTTCAACTCCATGTCTGCCCATCCCTAAGCTATAAAGTCAACTCCCAAATCCAAATCTGTCCTCTTCTGCATCTCTTCAGTCCTGTTATTTTTATCAGTGTTAGTTGTAATTTTTTCTTCCCTGGCCTTGTTGTGCAGAGTGATGTCTGTGTTTTCTGTATCTGGAATAGATTGTGCAGATGAAAGGCTCTCAGGATGTGTCCCCATCACTCATCCAAGGGGAGAGGTCAGGCTTGAGACAGAGCTGCCCTGATCTACTGCATCTCTCTGCTTTCCTCCAGCCCTTGCTCCTGGGAGAGCAATGTGACTCCAAAGAAGAGCTCTTTTCCCCCATTTGCAAAGGCCACTTAGTCAGAAGTGTCTTCCCAATGGAAAACTGGAATTATTGGGAGGACTGGAGAGCTGCTCAGCCAGCTGCAGCCACGGTGGCGTGACTCAGAGCAGCACAGGCAATGCTGTAATGAGCAAGATGCTGCCAACTGTTACTTCATCTGCCTTGAGAGTTTGGGAGTAAAGAAATGAGGAAAAGAAAGGAAAGTGCAGCCAAAGGCACTTAAATATCATTAGAGTTATGTAAATCAAGCGAGTTAAAAAGACAGAACCTAAGTGTTATTTCCCTCCAGGGGAGTTCTGGGGATAACTGAAAGGGGGGAGTGATGTCTTGAAGAAAGATGAATTGACAATTTTTCTACATGAGATTTTTTTGGGTAGATGGAAAAAAACCTTATACTGATGTCTTATTTTGCAAGACTGATAAATATAAATACAGAATTTAATCCTTTCAGAATAGTATTTATCAAAAGGTTCACACCTGGCTTTAACATTTTAACTGTGCTGGGTGTTGATGCATGGAACAGAAATAATTACATTTTTTTGGTTACTCTCCCAAACTGAATAAAATAATTTATTTTTAACTGTACCTTACTTAAATTATTTTGGGTTGTACATAAGAAATTTAAAGCTTAGAGCAGATAGTAAAAACACAGCTATTAAAGACTGTGAAAGATATGTGTTTCCATGGTCAGGAGTCTTTACAGCTGTGACTTTAACCATTGAAAAGGTATTCCCTGCAGATAGGTCTGTTAGCCAGGATAACGTTCAGCAGGGGTGCAGGAGGCTGGAGCGAAGCATCCTGCTCTGCACAGCTCTGCTGCTAGGGGCGTGGGTGACTGATGAGAGCCATCAGTTCTGCTCAGTGCTCGCCCTTCAAGGGAGTTTGGCTCAGGTCAAGATGGGGCGACTCTATTTATAATTGCATGTCCCTAAGCATCCCACATCTCTACACAGAAGTTCAAAATTAGGAGGAATTGAGTTGTGGTAACCAGGAAAGTGTAGACAGATTACTAAAGTATTCTCTTGTCCATGTGGCAAAGGACACACAGTAGTACTTGCAAAACTAGATTGGTATTTCCTATGTTACAGATTTCAGCTTATGTCTCTTCCCATTCTCTTTATGGGTAAACAAAACAAAACCCTCTCTGAGTTACAGTGCTAAGGATGGAGATATTAACATGTGGGGACATGGCTTTCTACTTGCAGCCAGCTTGCTACAGCAGTGCCACCTGCAAAGAGAGAGGCTCGCTGTAATCAGAGCTCTCTGCAGTGGGCAGAGAAGGAGCAGATGAAGAGGTGGGGAGTTGACAAAAGAGCTGAGGAGCATCCAGCCAGGGGCAGTGCTGGGTTTTATGGAGAATAAGAGCATTCACTGAGGATTCAGCAGTTAACAGAACATAGACAAAGCCTGGCCCAAGGACACAAAGCATTTTTGCTTGGAACTGCCAGTACATCTGCACTGCAAAATAGCGGCCCACAGCAATAACTAAGAAAGCTGACTGTGGGTGCAGAGAATTCTGCCTGGGATTGCTTTGCTTCCCAGGAGCATTTTGCAGACTGCCTTGTGCACCTAAGCCACCTAACATATAGCTTCACCTTACGTTCTCCAGGGCATGGTGGTCATAACTTGATTGACAAAGCAAAGAGTTTGTGATTGATGAAGGGCATGACAGCTGAAAAATCTGAGCATTTGTTACTGAAAGTGGCTTTAGCATAATTTATGGGCACATCCCTGGCTCTTCAAATCAAAGTAAAATGAGGGATTCAGAAACTATTCATAATAAAGAAGACTCATCTGATAGTAAATGAGGTTGTCTTAACAATGTATCATGGCACTAAAAATGTGCAAATGTTTCTGCCATCATAAGGAGATGTAAGATTTTAAATCTTGTGAGAAACAATGTGCTACCATACCTAGTCCAGGGCTTTTGGGGATTTTGGTCAGCCCCAAGATATTCATTCAGCTCTAGATGTGCAGTTAAGGATTAAAGACTGAATGGAGATTTCTGGATTTGTCTGAATAGGAAGAGCTGCGAGACTGTAGCCACTGCAGTTCCTGAGAGAGGACTCTTTTCAGAAACAGCTCTTTGGTTGTTTTATCAGCTAGTTCACCTGAACAGTGAATGGCATCTCCAGTGCAGCTTATGTGAATAGGCAAGAACAAGAGCTTGGAGGCATGCAAACCTATTTGCTGTTCTGGAAGTAAAATTTTCTCCTCCAGTGCTGCCCACTGGACCTGCTCAAAATTGGATTTCTCAGCTGTTTTTTTGCAGGAAGAGAATAATCAAATCCTGAGACTTAAATATGTGAAATCCCTTGAAATTACCAAAGGTACTACATATGAAGAAGAAATGCCTGAGTTTTAATGACCTGTGAAGTGATTTTTTGCTTTTTGTCATGTCATGGATATTGTGTACATACCATGGTGTCCTTGAGAAGCCTCTGCTCTGGGGACCGCAGTGATGTGACACGTGTGTTGTAAAGTGTGCACCAGAATTCACCTGTCTGCTTTGCCCATTGACTCTGAGGGGACACTGCATGAAAACACACCTTAGACTCCAGGTACTTCAACACAAATGGTTGTTCTTGATTTTTTGTGAAAATGCATGAGGTTCTCACAGCTGTTTGACTCCCCAGTAGGACAAAATCCATGTTGGGGAGAAACTTGTGACACTGCATAGAGGAGGCAGAAGATACTGTGTTTCAAGGACAGGAAAATAGACTTGAAAGAAAAACTGCTGTGTTTCAGCCTTGCAGTAAGAGGCTGCTTTGATGCTATTGCAGCAAGACTCTACTTTTCAAAAGTGGCTAACAGATGTGAGCCATAGGAAACTGCACAGGTACCTGCTAATTGGGCCACTCCACTTGAGAGGCTTTTGAAATGAGTCATAGGTGTAACCAAGTTGTAGGTTCATAACACTGTTTTATTCATAACTCTTAGCTGAGAGATACAGAAGTGAGTTGTGTTTTTAGATGTACAGGGGGTAAGATGAGCAGTGGGCTACACTTTTTAGAAACCTGAGAGCTGTACTGAAAAGATGCAAAATGATTCCCAGGTCAGAAGAACCTCACCTGCAGAGCTGCAGGCTGCAGAGGTCGGCAGTGATGGGGAGACCACAGCCTTCCCCTCAAAAAGACAAGAAATGGGTAACCAAGTCAGTCTGGACTCAGCAAAAGTTAGGAAAGAAGAGTAGCTGCTGCTCAGAATCAAAGAGTGATAAGAGTCAAGGATTTCCATCTGATGGTGAGCTCAGGACTCAGTCGGGTCTCCCAGACCCTGACACACAGTGGGGGAGGAATCATGTGGCTTGAACCAGCAGCAGGAGCCATCCCAGAGGCTCAGTGATTTCTCTGTTTCTCTGCTGGGGAGCCAGTGTAGCTCACCTTGCTCTCCAGCACAGTGCAGCTCCTGCTGAGTTCCTGCAGGCTTTGTAAGTGGACATTTTCTGCTCTGAAAAGGGAGCAGGACACTTACAAAACCAAGGAGGGGATACTGCATGCTGTTCTACCTTAAAGGTTGTGCTCTTGCCTTGGAGTGCTGTCTTAGAAACTTCTCCAGGTGAGGAACTTGGGAGATGCTCATGCCCTCTGTGGTTCAAAAAACCCCGGATCACAGAGTTGCTACCCACAGGCATGCAACAAATGCTAGGCTGAGGTGCACAGGTCCGATTTCCTGTTCCCAGGTGCTCCAGATGATCAGCCTCTGCACAGTTTGTGTAAAACTGTCACCCTGCTCCAGGAGATTTTGGTGGCCTCTGCCAAAATGGAAAGGTTTAGCCAGAGGGGGGAATCTGAATGTATGTCACAATCTCAGGAAAAGGAGTAGGTCAGTCACCATGCAGAGGTGCTGTGTACCAACCTTTAACCCCACTGACCTTGGCTATATTCACATGAGATGAAACTGCCTGCAAGTGTGGGGACCTTCCCTTTGAAAGGCATGAAAAAGTAGGGAGAGCTGGTCCCTAAAAACCATTCCTCATCTCCATTTCCACTTTTATTTAGAAACTTTTGTACAATTCTTATTGGTACTTGAGGACCTAGAACAAGTCCTGACCATGTGTTCCCAGTTTTATTCTGCTATGTTTGGTCAGCTTTTTAAGCTTTCTTGCTGGGAGTAACCATCAGTTCCTTGATTTTTCTTTGAATTTTTGTTTTTTGTCTATCATCTCTACAGTACTCTGTAAGAACACTGACCTCATGGCTCTGCTTTCCTGTCTTCAGCTCAAGTTGGAATATGCAATTTGCATCTGGCAAGTAAAACCCATTGCATGCTCTGCTTAGAAATACTGGTTAGAAGGCAGAACAGTATAACATAGGAAGAGGCTGCAGACGAAAACATGTATCTCACAGAAATCCTTAAAAGCAAAAGCAATATATATTTAAATTGCAAGAAACTCTCCTCTAGGGACCCTGGAAACACAAATGCCCAAATACTCTCTGATCCATGTCAGGAAAGCAAATACATAGCACATCTCTTGTGGACACAGGGAGAAGACGGATCCAAGGTGCACAGTGCACCTGGAATAGGGGTGAGGAGGGTTATATTCAGCCTTCAGGTGCAAAGAATAAAGCCCCCTCTCCCAGCAGGTGACCAGCTACCCACAAACCAAGTAAAAATGAGAACCTGCCTTCCCTAGGCATGTCTGATGTGGACCTCACATTGTCTACAGCTGCTTCTCATGCACCTTCTGTGCATTTCTCTGCCTCCTTAAGCACCTGATCTGATCATGAAGCAGCTGTAACCTGAGGAAGTGCTGGGCAGTGTTTGGAGTAAGGTGTTTGTTTACTGTTTATGTGTTTTGCAGATAGATGCTGTGTCTGTCAGCATATTCTTCTAATCAAAGTTTCTTTTCCCTTGATCCTGTGAGTGCCTTGAGGTGCCCTGTCTCCTGGGACAGGCACTTGTGTGGTGATGTTACTGAAGTAGGAGTGCTAGCTCTGAATTCTTTTCTCTCCTTTAGATGTTAAGAACTTGCTAATGTGGTGTGACTGTTTTGCACAGCCACTGTAATGCATAATCCTGTTTTAAGTGACTATCTCGTGGCTGCTTTGCATTACAGGAAGGCACTAAGCCATTGAATTTCTCTTTGGGCAGACCTGATATGTCAGTCCTGGTGAACAGGCATTTCCTGTGCCATGTTGCATTCGTCTGACCTGGAATTCAAAGGCTTGTCTTTGAAGACAACTGTTTCTACCTTGGCCAAGGGGAAATTTATATTTTGTATGGAAATGATACATATAAGAAACCATGAGAGAACCAGAAATCCTGGCTCTGTTTAGGCTCAGCTGGAAATTAAATACTGCCTTCAATGGGGCCTGAGAGTGAACCTGACTCACTGCTTAATTACTCCAAAAGGCAAAGCTTAGGATTTCAAGTCTATTTTTTAACTTGCTCTTCATCTTTATTCCTCCTCCCACCTACTTTTTGCAATTTCTTTCCTTAATAAAACAGTTCTATCTGTATTTTTCTTCTGCTTATACCTACCCCTAATTTTAAGCATAGGCAAAATGGAGTGTGGCTGCCTAGCTGGCTCTATGCCAGTGTTAGACCTGGCAGCCACTTCCTGCTGCCAGGAGAGGTGTTGGGATACAGAGGCTGATAGCAACTGTTGGCTGAGGGAAAAAAGGTAATGAAAAATCAGTGGAAGAAAAATTTCTCCTTTCAAATATTTAATTCTGCTTTTCATCCCACCTGGTAACAATAATAACCCAGCCGTATCTTCTCCTCTAGTGGTGTTTACATTGCTAAGAATACTCAAATCAACTCTGCTTATAAGCTTTTCTGCAGTGACAGTCAAGACTAGTTTTGCTGGAATTAGAGAAAAGCCTGACTCCTGACTTGAATGCCTGTTGGATCTGGTTACAGTTTGTTAGATACCTATGTCTTAATTTAGGCTCCCATCAAATAAAATATAGCCATGGGAGTCCTCTCTGCAGGATTCTCCACTGTCTAAAGATATTTTTGCTGATTTCATATCTGAGTGTCTCAATACATCTCAGTTGTTTTACTATCCAGTTTCTTTCTTAGCTTAATAAGGGCAAATGGGGAGAAACTTTTAAGTGGCTTTTGGAGCCTGATTTTTGTTTAAATATTTAGGAAGCTGAAATATAAATGGTGCTACTTGCTTTTTATTAAATTCTGGGTTGTTCATATAAACCAAAATTCTTCATGCCTAACCTGTATATGCTAGCTAATAGCTTCTGGGCCATGCTCCAGGCTTGTCTATCTTGTGCACTATTATTCCTTTGGTCTGGTTGAACACATTTTGCCTTTGGTCATACTCATTTTAGTTGATGCAATAGTGAAAGGAATGAGTTCCTCTGAAGGGGGTTGGAAGAGATTGCAAAGACATTTATTTAAAGATTTACCAAGGGTCAATAGGAAGTGCATTTGTCTTCTGCTAAATTTATGATGAGTCCACAGCATCAGTTAATTGCATTATCTGACAACCATTGCTTGAACAGTCTGCTGTCTTCTGGGTGGTTTTATAAGTGATTCTGTCCTCAGAGCTTCTGTGCATTTGTGAACTGTAAAGCTCTGTAGCAACATTTATGGAGGTTTATTTGTTCCTCCCAGCAAATTTCAAAAGTTGTGCTTAAAGAGCAGCAAAATGCTTTTTGCTTGCAGACTGCTCACTGGGCAAAATTAACCTCTAAAAGCACTTCTTTTAGAGGTACAAATATATTTTATACAGAAGAACCCCAAGTATAGAAAAACTCAAAATTACTCAAAGGAAGCATAAAAAATTGCTGGCATAACCAGGATTTTCATTTGTTGCCATCTTTTTTCCAAAGTTATGAGGTATCTCTTGCCCACTGGCAGCTTCCTCAAGTTGATGTGACACTCTGAAAATCAGCCTAGACTGAGGTTATCAGCTTGTAAGTGCATCTCAAAAGTTAGGCTTATACAAACGTTTATGCTTGGTGTTAAATCAGCTGCAGCCTTCCTGGACCAGTTCCCTAAGGAATTATTCAGTTTATGTTACTTTTGCAGTTCTTGCTCTTATAACTGCATAGCTACCACTGCCCAAATGAGCTAGTTTAACTCTGCATTGGGCTGCATTATAGGCAGCCTAAACCTCAGCAGAAGAATGCTTACTTGATACTTTGGGAACTCAGTTTACTGGAGTAGCAAACTGCCTGTGGGATTAGGAGGCTGCCTATCTCTGCAATCCTATTGCTGAGAGTGTTGGCCCCTGGGTTTATCAGTCCTGGTGATTTGTGTAGTTATGAAAAACTGCTTGCAAGTGTTTACATTAGAGCTGTCATCTTCATCTCTGTGTGTAAATATGTTGCTGTTCCTATCATTTCCCCAAACTGTTGATTGTTAATGTCATTTTCAATGATCACACCCACTGAACTCCAGTGTGCAATAAATTACCTTCTAATCAAAATGGCTTCATTTGCCAAATGTTGCAGGGAGGCAACCTGGCAGAAATTTATACTTAGCTGATAAGAAATGTCAGAGCCAAATATTCGTATGTTAGTTACTGGACCAACAATATGCTTACATCCACAGAATTACCTCAATTAAAGACAAAAAGGATTGGTCTAGACAGATCATGCCAGCCCATTCCCACAGTTTATTACAGGATGTCTCTGCCCTTCACTCAAAGTCTTCTCAGGGCTTGTCCATCTTAATTTTAAAGGGATCAAGTGAGGGAAGATTTTGCTATCTCTTTCTACTCTTGCAAGGTTTTCTTCTGATGCTCACATCACATTCTATTTTCCTTAATTTCACTCACATTGATATAAAAATATAAGTGTAGAATGAGTGCCATATTTAAATGCTGTGTAAATTTAAAACTTAACTGATGCACTCTGTAGATTTGGATCCTTTTTGGTTTTTTTAGTTCTGACATATGTTATCAAATATAAACTGCTGAATTGGAACCTAATGTTACTCCAAGAAAAAACTTTTGTTGTTGTCATTGTTGGCTTTTTTTAACAGGATCTAAATGCTTGACTCTTTCAGATAAAAGCACAGACAATGTGATAAAGTGACAAAGTATTTCAGTGTAACACTGTGTATTGAAAAGAGCTATGCCTAAGAGTAGTATGCTTATTATTGCTATCACTTTGGCCACACAGATATTTCTTTCTACCAGAGTGACATATGGATAACATAGCAATGCTTGAAAGCTCAATCAGCACTTCACTACCTCCTTCATGGCTAAACAGGGCCACATCCCCTGATAATTGTGCAGTCCTAGTGTTTCTGTGTATTTGTCCAGTAAACAGAACCAAATCTCCACTTTACATTTATATTTCTATTTATCAAGTGTTAAACTGAAGGAACCTGTGTGTCTTTCTTCTGTATAAGCTTTTCAGAGGTGTGTGTGTTACACGTTGAAGTGCAGCACTGTCAATTTGTGCAATGGAATTGCTGTCAGTTCAGATCATCTTTCCAAACAGTTCACTGTAAACTTAGTGGAACAAATGAGTGCATGCAGTCTGAGGGGCTGGGAATTATGTATCATCAAAGTGATGCGTGAACTGCTGTGACGTTATTAGATTTTTTTTAGGCATGAACAGAAGCTTTAGTTGTTGTATTGCATGTTATTGTGAGAGCTGAAAGAAACCTGGAAAATATTCTATTTAATGCTCTTAAAAATGTCATTTAGGTTGCAAGAGTCTGGATAATCTTTTCTCTTACCTTTCTCTTTACACAGACCTAATTGCCTTCTCAAATACTCTTCCTTGTGGAGCTCTTGCCCTCTGCTGGAATAAAGGAAATGCAAGCCTGTGTGTCACCATGGCAGGATTTGGAAAAGGTGTGCTTAGTTTTGCTCTTCCTTAATTGGTGAAATAAGTTTAAATTAAAATTTGTGTTCAGTTTGATCTAGAAAGCACAAAACATGCATGACTGCCATGTGCCTGATTACTCTGCTCTGTGCTGGCTGGAGGTCAGTTGTTTGCTGTTTGGTTACAGCCTTAACACTCGTGCCCTGTGTTGGAAAACTTTAGATTGCTCTGGTGGTTGGAGCCTGCGGAACACTTGGAACAAGAAGTCCTGTATGAACACCCTTAGGTGGTGATGGTCATCCCTAAGATCTGTAGTTCACATTTATAGGTGCTTTTGAAGCTGTGTGTTGCCTCCCTAACCAGCAGCATCTCCTCTCTGTTTTCCTGGAACCAGAGGGAATCACTGTTCTGTGTGTGCTGACAAGGCCTGCAAACCATGAAATGGGAGGTGGGCACAATGGCTACTCTGAGCTTTAGAAGATATGATTCTTGCTCTTAATGAATTGCAAATAACAACTCAAATTATTGATTAAAGAAATAATTGTGCTCCTGTCTGTTTTTGTTGTTATCATCTGTAACCCCCACCTCACCCAAAATTCTACAGTGATAGGGGCTTTAGTAATTGCAGTTCAGTCTTGCTTTGTCTAGAGGGAGAAGTCCAATAGAGAACTATGTATCATTCCTTGTTTTTTAACTTCTATAGGGTGCCCTTCTAAGACAAAATCATGGACATTTGTAATGGAGGCAATTTCTGACAATGGCAATCGTGTTGGGGTGCCTTTGTAATGCTGCCTCTGGGGCAACAACATGCCTTCAGCTTGTTATTGCTGTGGTCACAGTACTGCTGACAACTGGCTTCACTGTTTAACCCTCAGCCTATTTTCAGCTCTAGCCAGCTCCTGCTAGGTAACTAATTCCCTTGTTGGTGTCCTCCTGTCCTACACAACTTATTTCTCCTTGATCCTTCCCTCATTCTGTCTCTGTCTCCCCCCACCCCATTTCCACTTGTCCCTTTTGTTTGCTGGGTTTTGCAAAGATTCTTCCATAAATAAATGCAGAGTTAGATCTGTTCCTTATCAGAAAAATCTTTAGTCCCAGCTCTTCTTCTTGGTTTTTTTTGTGTCAGAGGTGTAAATACTGTTGTTTTCATTTTCATCTGGTTTCTGAGGCAAATGTTTCATATCTCTGTTTTAAGTAAACTGTGTTCTCAAAAATGGAGAAGCTTAGCCTTAGCCCTTTCAGAAATTTTTCTCTCAAATCCTTCTGTGGAGAAGGAGAGGGAGGAGAAATCAATAACTTTACTGGGAAGGAGGACAGGAAATCACTGTGTAAAATCTTGCAAAATCCTATAAACAACTGAGTATTGCCAAGACAATTCTCTGGGTATCATCTGTGCTCCTCAGTAAAGAACAGGCCACAAGAGAGGCCAGGTTACCCTTCAAGCAAATAATCCTGGAGTTGGGAAACAGATGAATTTCTTCCACCAGAATTAGAAATTTTCGAGTCAGTCAGAGAAGGGGAGGAACAGTAAATGGGCTGCATGGTAACTAGCTGAAACATGCAGCTAGTTAATTAATGCTAAGTAGCTGAAACATGCAGCCTAGTTAGTTAATACCATTAAGGTTGCATGGACAAGCCTGTCATGAGTATTTCCAGCAGGAAGCATGGCCCTGCAGCCTTAATTCATGTGTAAGCATGCATCCTTCACAATGTAATGCTTAATTGCATTTCTCATACGTGGTTCCTCAGTATAGTATTGTATCAGCCTGTGCACAGCAGCCATCTAACACAGGGATGAGATAGGAGCAAGGAAAGGAGCGCTGCTGCTGCAGGCAAACAAAATGTCAGAGGTAGGGGTGTGTCTTTGGACAAGTGCTGTTTAATATCTTCAGCAATGACACAGATGGTGGGATCGAAGGCATCCTCAGCAGATTTGCAGATGACACCAAGCTGAGTGGTGGGGTTGACACACCTGAGGGATAGGATGCCATGCAGAGGGACCTGGACAAACTTGAGAAATCAAGAAGTGGGACCATGGGAACCTCATGAGATTCAATAAGGCCAAGTGCACGATGCTGAGCCTGAGTCAGGGAAAGCCCTGGTATTGATACAGGCTGGAGCTTGAAGGGACTGAGAGCAGCCCTGCCAGGAAGGACTTTGGTGGTACTGGTGGGTGAAAAGCTGTACATGAGCTGGCAATGTACACTGACAGCCCAGAAAGCCAGTTGTATCCTGGGCTGCACCTAAAGAAGACAGCAGGTGGTCAGAGGTCAAGGGAGGCAATTCTCCCCCTCTGCTCTGTTCTGGAGACTCCATCTGGATACTGCAACCAGCTGTGGGCTCTCCAGCGCAGGAAGGATGAGGATCTGTTGGAATGAGTCTAGGGGAGGACCAGGAAGGTGATCTGAAGGCTGGAGCACCTCTCCTGGGAAGACAGGCTGGGAGGTTTGGGGTTGTTCAGCCTGGAGAAGAGAAGGCTCCAGGGAGACCTTTCAGTACCTAAAGGCAGCCTACAATAAAATTAGGGACAAACAGTATAGCAGGGCCTGTTGCAACAGAACAAGGAATAAAAATTTTAAACTAAAAGAAACTAAGAGATAAAAGACCTTTAAGTGTCCCTTCCAACCCCAAAAATTCTATGATTCCATTGTTTAAAAACTGTCCTGGGCAACAAAATTCAACTACTGTTTCTGTGTTATACAAAGCCTTTCCTTTCAATGATGCCTTGTCAGAGGTGATTAATATTTTTGTGTATTTGCCACCTATATTAATTATTAATTATATTAATTATTAATATTTTTGTGTGTTTGGTGGGGTCTGGTTTACCTTTTAGTAGCAGCTTTTTACATATTTGAAGACTTTTCCTTCTCTCAGCATTTTAAGTCTGTTTGGTGCTTATTTCTCTAATCTGCTTTTTGTAGGTGATGTGTTTCAGCTTTCTATCATTTTCATTTCTCTCACCTACATGTTCTTTGACTGAATTTTATTACTCTAGAAGTGTCTTCTCCCAAATGAAATATTCCTAATGAGGTCTTATCAATGCTCAGTGAAACAGAAAGATAACTTCATGTGTCTTGCAGGCTCTTTTCAGTGATACAGGAAAGCAGCAATTTGCATTCGTATCTCATCTTGGATTTTAATAGGAACCAAACAGCTGTTCCACTGGTGGTGTTTTCAGAAATGCATGGAACAGTATGACTGAAAACTTCCAAAATAATTCAGCTCAAGGGGTAAAAATGCTTCAAGCTGAGTAGTTGGATTCTGGTGAATGTAGGCATAAGGAAGGCTCAGGTAATCTTGAAATAAGTTGACCTCAACTTTCCCTGTAATAAAGCTCTAAGTAACCTAGGTGTCTGTGCAGACCTTCAGGCAGATTTCCCTTACCATCCCAGGGAAACCTTAACTATCTTTATTGAATGAGTGTGGTCAGAAAGGAGATACAATGGCATGAACTTCAACAGCCAGTTACTTCCATGGGAAACAGATCTAGTGTTCAAAGAAAAATAGCTTGCCTAGTGAATTGCCATCCTCATGTCTTGCACTATAGGGTGTGGATGTGTTTTGGTTTTATTCTTTTGAGATTTCCAATGTAAGCTGACTAAATCAAAATTCTCCTCACATTGGATTGAATGCTGATGAAGATAAAATTTAGCATGTTACAACTGCTTTCAAGATAGTGAAGTTATGATATGTACCTCTTTCATATATGAGTATTCTTTACTCGAAAATAAATATTCAGTATTGGTTGGTTGGTATAAATAAACACATCAAATCTCATATTCATTATCTGCTTCCCATATTCTGAAAAGCATTTGACTGCTAGTCAACCCCTGACTTGGAGGCTCAGTAATTTTAATGAATATTTGAAATAAAAAGCAATGACTACTGTCAGCTTTTTCAAAAAGTTTTTGGGTTTGTGTTGACAGGCTGTGCAAGGCGTGTGCTGTGATTCTTAGTCCCTCACCAAGAATTTACAAGAATCCTTGTAATACTTTATTCTGTGGTTAAAACCTTTTCCTGTTTAATTCTTGATGTCTGTTCCAAGCGATTATTTACTCAAAGCTGGCATAAGAAATGGACTTATGTAAAATGTTATCCACAAATTCCAGTGTCCAATTTGTGTTAAACCCCAACAAGTAAAACAGTGCATTAGTTCAGGGTTCTGGATAGTTTGTTGTTTGGTCAGGTACTGTCAAGCCTTGGCACTGTCAGACTCATTAACAAGATTGCTCTAAACTGCTAGAGAAACTGTTGCATTAATTGTCATCATCAATGTCAAGAGGAATAAAGTCTGAGCTTTGAAAATGGTGGCAAGGAAAAATGAAGGACAGAGTCTTAAAGGTGTCTTACTGCCTCCTTCAGAGCAGCAATTACCTTTCTCAGACCCAGATGCCAAGACAGACTGGATACAAATAATATAATGATTAACATTTTTTTCTGATAAATATGTTAAACTTCCCAGTGATGCTTCTGACATCCAGAAACATGAACATCATAGAACCAGATGCAATTTGAGTGGCAGGCTGAGTTGATGTCCTGCTTACGCAAACACTCCCAAATGTTTCTTCAGGAGATCAGATCTGTGTCCCCTCGTAGGGAATTTTGCAAATCTTGGGTAGAACACTTCTTACAGAACCTAGCTTGAGTCTTGCAAAGTAAATGGAGCATTTTCCTTCTTCATTTAATTATCTGTTATCCATATTTAGTTGCTGTCATTGTTGTGACTGAGCTGAAGCCATTTATCATAGTTCTTCATAATCATTTATTAACTAAATAATACAGTGAAGATCTGAAATAGCTTCAGTATAACCCCAAGAGAGAGGGAAGCCATGCTAAAACTCTTACTTTTGTAAGTGAATTGCTGTCACCTATTCTTTTGTATCCTCTCACACTCTTGGAGCAATGGGAGTCCCTCAGGTTTTAAGGGGACTGCAAGCATGCCCTTTGTTAACAAAGGAGGATTTTACTTTGTGACAGACACTGACATTCCTCTCTTACCTCTTCCTGGAAAACTGCTAACTCAGACCATACTCAGTTGCCTGCATGCCCTAGTCATGGTTTTGCCTGAAAACTCCTGAGGATAACTAGCTTAGCTGTGGATACTCTTGCAGTATTCATGGTCCAATTCAGAAAACACTGTAGTGAGGAGCATCAGCATCTCAACAGTGTCTGTATTGATTTGACAAAAGCATATAAGGTTTTCACTTGGTCTGCTTTCTGAGAATTGGTGTGAACTGGATTGTTCTGATATTCTTTTAGCCCATTCTATTAATGGTGGGAGAGATCCTATGCAATAGAAAATCCCTCTGATGGAGTTTAATCTGCTGTGGAACTTTTGTAAGATGGAGTTGAGCAGGGTTGTAGATCCATATCTACTCAACATGTTTCAGTACTGTGGATCTTGACTTTAGCGTGTGATATAATGAGGGTAATTTGTTCAGCCCGAGCAAATTTATTCAAATCTGAGTTTTGTGAAACCAGTCAGCAGCAGATCTATAGAATTTCACTGCTTTATAAGATCATCCAAACACTTTCAGCTTGCAAGGAGGATCCGAAGACAAGGCCATATTTTGTCTTTCCAAAGCTATCTCTGAAGCCCTCTCTTTGTTGCAGTTACAGACTCAAAAGCACACCGTTCTTGATATTTTTCTCTCTCCTAATTGATGATTAAATACCTTGTGTTCCTGGAAAACAAGTGTTTCTTGAAAGACATTTGCAACATTTTCTTTTGCATGAAGGAGGAGTATAATGCTTAGTACAGATCACTGATTTAAACCTTTGACTGTTCACTTTGCACAGGCCAGGCACGGCATGGACATGCAAATTCCAGAACGCTCAATTGGAAGACCTCTTGTGGTGACAAACCACCTGAGTGACAAAGCAAGGACATCCATAAGTCCTCCCTTACAGCATGCCAGATCAATGATTGTGAGGAATAGGCTTTGAGACATCTGGAGACACATCTTTCCTTGTACTGGCATAGCCCTTGATGTGAAACAGGCAGATAACTTGGAGGTCAAGCAAGAAAGGGAGTTCAGAGGGATTCTGTTGCCACTTCCCACTCATCTAAAAATCACATATTCAGCTTCTAACCATGCATGCTATGTGCAGGATCGTGAAATTAAATAAGGCCTTTTAGCGCCTAAGAAATAGAAATCAATTAATTTCATTAATAAAATGAAATAGAGAACTAGAGGGAATTAACTAGGTTTTGGGAGAGGGTGGTAAATTTTCTTTGATATCGTGGTATGACCAATGTTGTGCTGCCATCCGTGCCCTTCTGACTGAACTGCAATGAGCTGTTCCTGACAACATTTTAAATCAATGAATGTGCTCAATTAGCATGATGCATACCTGCACTCTTAAGCATAACCTATGTTGCCTTGTGATGGCAGCTCAGTGGCGTCTGTGAAATGATTGGATAACAAGGGCTGCAGTGGAGCTTATGTTACAAAAACCTCCTTAAACCCCAGAAATCTCAAGTCCAACACCCTGTGCTAAAGGACTGAACTGCTTATAGGAAGAACTTTTGTTCTCCTCTCCTTCTGCCCTTTCCAACAGGAGCACCACTGCACATGTGAGAAGCCCTACGTGTGGGTGTTACGAAGTTGTGTAGTTCAGACCCTAAACAGAGGAGCTGAGTCTCTGAAGTCATTAATCTTTCCCTAGAGCTAAATTCATGATATATTTTATGTTTTGGAAATTGTAGTGTAAACTAACTGGCTCGAGTGAAGCTGAAGAGAAAAATATAAAAACAGAGAGGAGGCATTTGCAGGGCAAAGATTGAAAAACAGCCTAATCAGGTTGAAGGAGACTTTGTATCCACTGTTGCATACAGTTAAAAAGATACAGTTGTATGCTTCCCTGTACTGGGACTTCATTGCACTGTGTGTGGGTTGATATTGTATTTTAAAAATAGAGGAGGGGTGGGGAGAGGCAACAAGGATCTAATCTTTGAGAATGTGGGATAGAGGCCACCCCAAGGGAGGACACCAGACCTACTGTCCTCTTTCTCAGCTTTGCAGATCAAAGCAGCTCTGTCAGTGTGGTAAAGAGAACCCCACAAATCCCTGTGGTGCTCTCTGGTGCTGTAGCAGCACCTGCGCGTGTGCTGACACCAGCCAGGAGGACCTTTATTCAGATTAAGAGATTATTGAGCGGTGCACAGTTCAGCTCAGGTTCTTGCAAAGGCAACAAATCTTGAAGCTCCTTAGCTCTGGACAAACGAACTTCTTATTATTATTGGTGGTGCTGTCTGAATTCAATTTCAAAGCTTAATGGGTTTTAGATGTATGTACCAACTGGATTTCAGACAAAAAGGCAAACATCAGAAGCTGAGAGGCTGTAATGTATTAATAGCATACAGGGTAGTAACATGTTCTGCCAAGTGAGATCCTGTAGCTTCATCATTACTATAACAGAACTATTTGTAAATTAAGTTGCACTCTTGGTGAAAGACTAGTTTTAGGGGTTTGTTTTTACTTTTTTACACTTGGACCAACTTGAAATGTAAATGTAAAATATCAAGGGTTTGGTATTCGGCTGATTGAGCTCTCTCAGCTCTCAAGTTTGGTCTCAGTAGTTAGATGTCACCTCCAAAGGGGTGCCCTGTAACTGTGGCATCTCCCTTTTATCTTGTACTTGCTTGAGAGGGAAGGGGAACAGGAGATGTTGTGCAAGATTTCAGGGCAGCAGAGAAGAAACAGGACCCTAAGATGGCTAAGGTCATCTGTCACTGAGGCAGCATGTTCAAAAAAATGTAAATGAATGTTGAACTCACCCAAAACGGAATAGCTGATTTTATGTGAAAAAAATCGAAGTCTTTATGCTCTGTATCAGCTTGGCTCAAATTTTTTTGTTTAGGCTTTACTGAAGGAAAGTGGTAGATCTGTGTACCTTGGGTTCCATTCCCACAGAAAATTTCCCTGAAGAAATATTTTTTTACTGAAAAATTCTTCAGCCTGCTCTGTCATTCACATCAAGCAAACTCAGGGCCCTGTAAAAGTGGTCGAATTATAAGATCAACAAAATCTAAATATATAATTAGATAAGTGGTAGGGGCTAAAAGGAACAACTTGCAAAGAAATTTATCTGGTAGTTGTCTGTCACATCTTTGTCAGCTAAACAAAACACTTCTATTTGAAATTTCACTTTGTTTTGACAAATTTCTGCACTTGATGCCTGTGGTGGGTTGACCCTGGCTGGGTTCCAGGTGCCCACCAAAGCCACTCTATTACACCCACGCTCAGCTGGGCAGGGCAGAGAGAATACAACAAAAGGCTTGTGGGTCGAGGCAAGGACAGGGAGAGATCACTCACCAGTCACTGTCACAGGCAAAACTGACTTGGGGAAGTTAATTGAATTCATTACCAATCAAATCAGAATAGGATATTGAGAAGCAAACCCAAATCTTAAACTTGCCTTCCCCCCACCCCTCCCTTCTTCCCATTCTTAATCTTGTTCTGATTTGTTACCCTCACTCTGCCAGTAGCACAGGGAGATGGGGAATGGGGATTATGGTCAGTTCATCACATGTCTCTGCCACTCCTTACTTCTCAGGGGTCGCTCCCAAGGGATGCAGTTCTTCATTAACTGCTCCAGCCTGAGTCCTCCATGGGGTCACCAGACCTGCTAGCAAACCTGCCCCGTCATGGCCTCCTTTCCCCAGGGGTTCAGAGGTCCTGCCAAGAGCCTGCTCCAGTTCAAGCTTCCCATGGACTCCTTTGGGCTTCCACCTGCTCTGCTGTGTGTCTCCTAAATGGGCTGCAGGTGGATCTCTGCTCTGCCATGGACCTCCATGGGCTGCAGGGGCACAGCTGCTTCCCCGTGGTCTGCAGCATGGGCTGCAAGGGAATCTCTGCTCCTTCCACCTTTTCCACTAACTGGTGCCTGCAGGGCTATTCATCTCACATATTCTCAATTCTCTCCTCTCTGGCTGAAATTTGGTTCTGCACAATGGTGTTTTTTACCTTAACTCTGTTATCCTAGAGATTCTACTGCCTCATTGATGGGCTCAGCCCTGGACAGTAGGTCCCCCTTGGAGCTGTCTGGTGTTGGCTCTGTTTGACAGAGGGGAAGCTTCTGGTAGCTTCTCAGAGAAGCCACCCCTGTAGCCTCCCTGCTGCCAAAACCTTGCCATGTAAGCCCAAAAACAATGCCAAAGCTTTTGGGCCTGAACCCAAACCGCAAACTCTCCAAAGCTTGCCTACAAGCAAAGCAGAGATGCAAATACTGAAGGAAAATGCAGAGCAAGCCCTAGTACATCTGACCACAGAGTCTAGGGTGACAAACATTTTAGAGAAGTGTGTGCCTAGGTCAGGTGTAGGTCAGAATGTCCCATTTAAGCACCCCAAACAGCCACACTCTGCAGAAGTCTAGGTAGTACAGTCCAGTGAATGCTGAAGGGCAGAGCAGAGCAGCAAGCTGAATTGCTCTTCTCATGCTGGGATGAGCTGGCCTTACAGAGACCTGTGAATGGTAATTCTGCCTAGAAGGCTGAAACTGCAACTATTTTGATTTGATGTAGCTGAGTAAAATGGATTGTGGAAGACATCTGTTTTGGAAATGTATCTGGCACAATAAATAACATTTACATGACTTTTCCAGGAAATACCGCTGTGACATTTACTGTTGTTTGTTGGGGTTTTTTAACCTGTATCCTTACTTAACCTTTTTTGAGACTGAGATATCAGCTGCTTCAGAGAGATAGCTGATACTTGCCTTTTCTCCTCTGAGCAGTGGTTTTATTTTTATTGCGAGTGCTACAGAAGACATATGGCATTTCAGAGATACTTCCAGATCGTTACTCAAAGGGATTTATAATTTGATCCCTGATCCTACACTGAGTTTTTCAAGAACCATCCACTGAATTTTGCAGAGCCACGGCAAAGAGAGGGAAGTGCCCTGAGGTTTCAGGGTTTAAGTACATGTAGTACAACAAGGGAAAACAAGAATAGGAAATACATCCCACACATTACCCTCCCCCCACAAAAAGACCTGAGCAGATAAGAAAAACAGCAGTAAGTGTGTATGAAATGCTTATTGTTGCCTTGGTGTCTTTTACCTCCTTCATTTAAACAGAACACATACATAACACGAATTAATTCGTTTGTAGGCTAAAGTCCAGAAAAGAGTGGGATAAAGACCCTTGTGAAGATGGTAGAAGACTGTGAAGCAGATTTCCAAGAATAAAATAGAGGACTGAGAATCTAAAGTTTTGGGGTTTGGATTTTATCTATATATCATGAACAACAGAAATTCACATAAATTTTAGTGTTGCTTTTTTCCCCACTATTTTGGCAGTGATTTTGACATTTTAATTGGGTCATGGAAATGTACAATAATCTTGTATGTTTTGGGGTTTTTTATTTAATGTAAACTATTTGACATAACAGTTGACAATATGGCATCCTGAAGAAGAAAAATGCAGGCTACAAATAAGAACCTTAAATTAAATTCAGTGGTCATTTGAGGGTGCCTTACTCATTAGTTTTTGCCATGTGACTTGCAATATGGGGAAGTTATTCAAGAAAGTAATTCCTTCATGTTGTAGTTGCAATGTCTTCCTTCACTAAAGGACCTTGAGATGAAATTAACCTAACAATAATAAATATGTACAAGGAAAAGATCATTGTAATGGAAGAAACCAGTTGAAAAAAAATATTAGTAGATATGGATATAAGTTTTCTACCAAGTGTGTGTACAGAAAAAACAGTCATCTGCAGAAGGCTATTCCCTGCTTTCTTATCAGCTTTGGAGCTATTGTTTTATTCCTTCCTTCGTAACTTCTGGCCTCCTCTTTTCCTAGCTTTTCCATTCTGTGTTTGCTGGAGTGCATGCCCTTACCTGTCAGTGCCTTGTTGTTAAAAAAACCTCTATCCTCCATGAGGTTTTGGTGTCATTGCCACTGAGAAAAATCTTCAGCACAGAAGAGCCAATCATCCTCATTGCACATTTCCGAGACTTAGTGGTATAAACAACCATCTGACATCCTTAAGATTTCTTAGATCTTTATAGCCTTTCCACCTTCTCTGGTTTCATGTTTTACATTAATGTCAGCTACTTTATGCTGCTGCTAGACTATGTGTGACCTTCCTACACTACCTTGATCTCCTCTGAGAAGAAATTCTCCTTCTGCAAAAGACTGATATTCAAATCAGCACCAAGTGACAACGATGACAACTTGATGTCATCATGACAGCAAAGTGAACCCTTCCATGCATCTTTGTATGCTTGATATGGGCATGAGCAGGATACACACTCGGCTATTGCTGAACAGTACTTAGACAACATCAAGTCTTTCTCTGTTTCTTGTGCTGCTCTGCCAGTGAGGAGGCTGGGAGTGCACAAGAAGCTAGGGGAGTACACTGCCATGTCAGCAGAGTCGAGCTGGCCACAGGGGTATTCCAGACCATATGACATCATGCTTAGTAATAAAAGACCAGAGAAAAGAGGAGGAAAGGTGAATATTCATAATTTCCCACCTCAAGTTGTTGTTATATGTGCCCAGGCTTTACTTTCTGGGAAGGTACTTAGAAATCTGCCCAGCAGAGGGAAATAGTGAATAAATTCCATTTTTTGCTTCACTTGCCTGTTCGTCTTTGCTTCACATATTAAAGTGTCTTTATCTCAACCCCCAAAACTTCTTGCTGTTGACCTTCAGATTCTCTCCCCTGTCCTTCTTGCAGGGAGTGAGGGAGTGAGTGGCTGTGCAGGGCTTAGCTGACTAACCCACCACAACACCTCATGTTCAGACACATGCATACTGATCAACAAGAGACTTGGGACACTATATGGGCATGTTAAAATGGAGAACAGGAATCCTTTTTTTGATAGTGATTTTTATTTGCATGCTTGGAATTGTACAGCATGTTGCCTTAGCTTTTACCAGCTTCCCTTCTGTCCATTTACCCAAACCTACTCTTGACAAATAATTTGGGGGGGATTTTAACCATTTCAGGATTTTCTCTTCTTTCCCTCATTACCCTTTTCCCTTCCTTCCCACAGCTTTCCTTTCATTATTTCAGTAAAGGAAAAGATCATGTGGAGATATATGATATTGTCAGATAACATTTACTTATCCTCCTTTGTCAGTGAAGAACCAATGGCGGTAGATGAGCACAGACTGTGTTAGGATGGAATCATACCAAGAGAACGTGTGCTTATATTTCTAAAACTTGTAGTTAGAGGTCTGAGGTTTAGTAGCCCTTCTATGATGTGGTGCATCTGAATCTTTGAGGCAATTAGGGGAAAGACATATAGGAAGATTCCTTTATTTGTAAGCCTCAAACTTACTCCAAGTTAGCCATGCAGAAACCCTGCTGGTTTTAGGGCTTGTACACAAAAAAAGATGGTACCCTGTCTTGCTCTTTCTGGACAGAAATGGCTGGGATTGGATTTGTCACAAGTGACATCCCTGGTCTCTTTTAAAAGTTAGGCTAAATCTCAAGGGACATGTGAAATGAACAGTATCCTTTCTATATTTGTGTCTATTTCTTTACTTACGCGTTGCCTGTATATTTTGCAAGTGTACAGCAAATAACTGTGTTGTATTTCTTGCCATGGATGAGTAAAGAAAGGCAGAGCCTAGAACTGCCTACCCAGATCTTTGGGCAGTATTAATTTGGGAGGAATGGTCAGAGAACAGGGTGTTTTGTAAACACTTAAGTCTGTAATCTGGTCCCTACTTATTCCAAGCTGCATCAGTCACACCTGAGCAAATGCAGAGAAAAGCTTTCAGTTATCCTGCTTGTTAGATTGGTTGTATCTCAGCAGCTCCTGAGTCATGAGGGCAGTGGTTGCTGTGTTTGGAAAAAGCAGTGGAGGGCACGCTGATGACATATAAGAAATGAAGCAACATTTGCAGAAAAAGCAGTGGCAAGTGACCTCATGGGTATCTTCCCTAAACATAAACAGACAGGATTGTTTGTGTTGTGATTAAAACTGGCTATTTCCTCTGTGTCCTTTCCCCTCTCCTGCTTCTCCCAACAGTTTCCTTGAAAAAATATTCTGTTCATCACAACTGGAAATGTCTGGGAATGTATCAGTTCTGATCAAACCTACCAAGAACATTTTCAAAACTAGGATGAATTGTAAGGAGGGTTTGAGAGAATTGATTCGAGTAACTTTTTGAGTTTTGCACGCTCAATGCATATGAGAATATGTGTTGACTAATTTAGAGAAGTTTCCCCCACTACCCACTGTAGTAGTGACCCAGCCTGCCTTCTCTATGATTTTTCCTCTCAGGGAGTCTAAGAGAGATAGAGAAAGCATGGCTGGGGAATCGCCTGATCCTCCTGCCTTTTCTGTTCCACCCCTTTCCCCTCAGAGTTATTTTAATATGCATAAGGTTGTTTTAATATTCAGCAAGTGCTGGAAAGTTCTGCTGTTCTGTTATGTTCGTTGGTTAATTCAAATAAGTTCCGCCCCTGTTCAGAACTTATTGGATAGCTGTCACTCCTCATCATCCTGTGATTTGTAGAAATCCTGGACCCTCCCTTCTGTAACCACCCCTTTCCTTTCCCCTTAAAAACTCAGTGTAAGAGGGCCACGGGGTCTTTTCTGGCCTGCACCTCGTCACAATAAACTTCTGGTTGCTGCTACAGAAAAGTCCGTTCTCGCTTCTTTATTCCCGCCTCAGCTATTTCAATATTGACAGCTCTGCCTCATCTGCTGTGGAGCTGATAGCTAGGTAAAAGCATAAACAAAAACTGTGACTCTGCAGCAGGTTTACCTGACCAAGCGCTTTCTGTCACTCCTCAAGGCTTCCAAGCAGCCCTCTGCAGTCCAGTGTTAACCCACCCACCTTTTCCTCTCCCTTTTAAAGGTCTAGTAACATCCACTTCCAAAACCTCAAAAAATCAAGAAGATTTCCCTCTCTGATCTGTCTGAGACTGGAAATCCTACAAGAAGGTGATATGTGACGTAGACTACATAATGCTATCATGGGATGTGATGTTTTCAAGCTGCTTGTTCTGTGTGCAGCTAATCCATTTCTATTGGCATCATGGCTGCAGATTAAGTAGGGTGCATCTGCACACACACGCGTTACCTTTTATAGGGCAGAAATAGTCCTGTGGGACTGACAACCTTCTCACTTGCTGCTCTGGCCCATATAGCTTTGAGTCACAAACCCATGTGAATGGATGTTGCTTATTTGGAGGACTCAACATTTATGGAAGTTAATGGAAAATATATTTAAAAACCCCTATACTTTTATTTCTTTTGTGGAGAAACATCATATATCATTAGCTTTCAACCTGCATTAGTCCAATAAAGGCAATTAGTTTTCCCCATGGCAGAAAGCCTGTTCTGTATTTGGCAACTGCCCTTGGAGCATATCCTTGGAGCAGATGGCTGCTTGCCTGCCAAATAAGATACAAATTAGATTTCCAGATGATTGATTGACGGTGGCAGAGAAGCAGCCGTTCATCTTAGCTCCTCCTCTGTTGCAAATCCGGTTAATCAGTGGGAGCACAAACACTCACTGCCAGGGCACACGGTCTGCAAGGCGAACCTGTTAGCACATACGCCTCATGGGGAAGAGGTGGGATAAGTTAAAAGGGAATGCTTTGCTCTCTTAAATATTTATTTATCATGAATAGCAAATCTGACTTCAACACAAGCCAATTGCCGAGCCTGATTTAGTCCATAAAGAAGGCAAGAAATTAGTATGAATGGTCCCCATACGTGTCTCCATCCAAGTCCTGCACAGTTTCATAACTAGGCTGGGCTCCTATGCAGTAGGAGGATATCTGTGGAGCAGTATTTCGTGGCAAATCTAATTATGATCAGTTTTTGGGTTCAAACACCAACTCTCCATTAGCTGCATTTGCTTATCTAATCAAATAGGAGTGCACTCTGCTTGGCCCAGGAGGATAGGCAGCAGTCTAGTAACTTGTGTTTCTCTCATGTATTGTTTCTTTCTGTATTCAAAGTAAGACACAACTTTATATCTGAACATGGTTGTTTCAATATAGTCAAAGGCAAGCAGGTGATTGCTGACAGGTAAATGTGACAGCTGGACAAAGCACTTTAGTTCCATTCCAAAACCCTTGGAAACAGCCACAGACTCACCATGCATCTATGAAGTGGAGCCAAGTTACATTTGGAACCTCATGTTCTAGCTAGATAAGCCGGAAAAAAAAGAACAATGAAAACAAAATAGCTTTGGAAAAGACTTCAGGGAATAAATAGAAATATTTTTCTCATGGAGGAAAAATAAATGCAGTAGGACCACTAGTATGCTCGGCTACACAAATGTGTTTCCAGTAAAGTTACCAGTAATGCTGGTACAATTATGAAGGGAGTCTGGCTTAGCACAGAAGTCAGGGACCAGACCTGCAGCTGATGCAAGTAGATGTGGTCTCTGCTGAAGTCCAGGAGGCTATACTAAGCTGCAAAGATGTAAAGAACTGGCTCAAGAAAAACTACAGTCTAGGGACTTTTGCTCTTCCATATTCCATTTGCTCTTCCCTAAAATGCAGGTTTCTCTGTATCTTTGTCTTCTCTTCCTTTCATATAAATAGTGTGGAGAGAAAGATTTGTAAACCTGCACTAATTTAATTAATCTAGTTTTTAATATTGTTTTCTCTGAGAGATAATTCTCTCTACTTGGTGTATCAAGGAGTTCATAGATGCAAAATCAACTGTTAGTGTTGCTGTGAGGCAAAAAAGTAAAATATTGGTTGCAGCCGTATTTTCAGATTGTTTGTCAATTTCCTACCCTTCATTAAAAATTCCTTGCTTTCTGCAGCTGTGCTTCAACCTAAAGAGACTTAATTAAAGAAATACATAGAGTTATTTGCTTTTTAAAGAAGAAAATGTAGAGAGGATGAGGCCAGAGTTGACACAAAGTTTTTCAGTAGGGCCAGCAACACTGAGGTTTGCCATTCCAAGGGCAGCTGGACAGTGGGGTGCTGAGGCTGGGTGGAGGAGAGGCAGGGAGGGCTCAGCAGTTCTCAAGGTGGATGCAGGATCTGGGCACAGGGAAGGACAGCTGAAGATCCCAGGAGTTTTTCTCAGGAGTCAGAATTAGGACATTACAGCAGGATGCTAGGAATTAGCAAAGCTCATGGCAGAGGGGTTGGAATGAGATGATCTTTAAGGTCCCTTCCAACCCAAACTGTTCTATGATTTTATTGATAAGTCAAAATGTTAACAATAGCTAGTATGGAATTTGATAAGGAGGAGTGAACAGGAAGGTCTGTGAGGTTTGCGGTGTGGGGGTTCTCTCTTTTTCTCTCCACACTTTTTTCTTCCCCTGCAAAGATGGATTTTATGATGAAGTTCCACAGGAGGGTCTTGGAGAAT
>VYZT01031229.1:4792-15963 GCA_013400735.1 Pomatostomus ruficeps
AAACTGCAATCCCAGCTGGAAGGGGGAAAAAAACCCAGCAAACCTCTGTCCTAACTCACAGCTGGACAGACTACTGGGGAAAAAAAACAACAAAAAACCCAAAACTTGCGCTTTATCTCAAAGAGATAAAGTATGCCAGGTTTTCTTCCTGCTAGCTCAAGGTTACAGGACCCATTTCTGGGCTTAAGCAAACGATAGGAAAATATAGAGCATAAAAATCATCCCAGAACAAAGCGATACATGCAGATGCATCCTCAGGATGTGGAAATACTTCAACCTGAATGATTTAATGTGTAAGGCTGGGTAGACATAAAACTGATATATGAAATGCAGGCAATGTATGTTCAAATCTCAGATAGTGATCTCTTCTCTCTGGTGACCAGTGACAAGACCTGAGGGAATGACATGAAGCTGTGTCAAGGGAGATTTATTTTGGATATTAGGAAGAGGTTCTTCACCCAGATAGGGGTTGGGCACTGGAACAAATTCCCTAGGGAGCCTTGGTCACAGCGCCAAGCCTCAGAGAGTTCAAGAAGCATTTGGACAACACTTTCAGGCATATGGTTTGATCCTTGGGGTGGTCCTGTGAAGGACCAGGAGTTGGACTCAATGATCCTTGTGGGTCCCTTCCATCTCAATATATTCTCTGATTCTATGAAATTATATGTTCCTTAGTGTAGGTGATTAAATTTAGGCTTGTCCAAAATATAGGTATTTATCAGGTAATAATGAAGCAGTGAATTATACTTCATAGGTTCAATTTGGAGCAGCTCCATTTAGAATTTCAGAAGTCTGAATCTAAAAAGAGAAAGCAAACCCAAACAAACTGAAAGCCAAAACGTGCGCAAAATGTTCCTTGTCAGCAACATGACTTTTCAAATGTGTAACTTAGACTGATGTTTGTGTAAGATGTGAAAATAGGAGTAATACTATCTAGGAAATTTTCTAAAGGAGCAATGAGCCATTTGAAGCTAAACTAGTGTTAAAAGGTAAAAGAAATTTGCAGGAGAAGTAGCACAAGACAATTAGATCTAGACTAAACAGTACTTTGGTCTCCAGCTCAAAATACCAGTTACCTACAAAGAAAGTTCATCTGTATTGACTAAGTCACGTCAAGAAGGGATTAGTGTAGCAAAACCAATCTAAGCAATAGTGAGGATGTGACATTGCATTAAGGCTGATTCAACTGGGATTTTTAGCATTTTGTGATCCCAGGAAAATTCTGATTATATGATGAAGAAGGCTGGAAAAGGGGCCTGGGTAGGATCATTTTCCAGTTGGTCTGTTCCATATGGAAGTGTTAGGAAAAAATACAAGGCTTCTTATTTATGAAGAAACTGAAATAATCCAATACATATAAAAATGTATATCTGGCACTACTTACTAGGAGAGAAAATTTTGTGAAATTTATGCTATTTTTTTGAAGCTTAATGATATTTTTACTGGTTCCATCCTAAAAATCATCCATATATCTTGTAGAAGACTGTTTTGACAGACAGCCATGTGTGTTTTGTTCACCTGCCAAAAATTATATAGGAAAATAAAAATAAAAACTTGAGTGTGCAGACAGTTTTATAAGTAGACTATCTGGAGGGAAAAAAGTATGTGGGGAAGGGGAAAGGAAGACATTTATAAATAGAAACATTAAAAAATCTTGAAGTGCAACTCTGTTCAGGAAGAAAAATCCAATGGTAGCAACATGTATAAGAAAGAAAACAGACCCAGCAAAATTTACAGATCTTAAGAACTGAGTAAATAGCCTTAAGGAAAAAAAAATCTTTGAAAACTAAGGGTACTAATTCTTGAAATCCCTATTTTGAGACAATACTGCACCACACCCAATTGTCTGAGTTTGTCTTCCGGGACCATATTATTCATCAACTGCTACTACTGCAATATCAAAACATCTTATTGCTATTTTGTACATTGATAGAATTGACAAAAAATTGGCTCAGATTTTCATGTTAGGCATTTGCACTAAACAGAAGATGGGAATTCCGATGTGTGAATTATTTTAATTTAAAAAAACGGTGCTTTAGGGTGAGAGAAATTTTCACGAGAAATATCTATTGACTATACAGGCTGTCTTGGCTTACAAACTCTAAGCAGACACCTGCATTTTAAGAGAAAAAAAGTCTGTGTATCTAGATGCTTACTTTCAGAGGACAATTTTCTTTGAAATGAGTAATTTTTTCTTGCTTACTTTTATATTTTTAACAATTAATACAAAGAAAAAAGTCATCATGTAAACTCAAACACCATGGGGGAAAAAAATCAACTCTAAATATTCAGAAATTTATTTCTTCCATTTTCTAAGCATAAATTTACAATCCTCTAATATAAAATGAAATTATATGGGAATTTGGACAAAAACATTGTAGTTGTAGATATATTGTTTAGGTATTTGACAGTTCTATTTTTTGGTATTGCAACACTTTAATAGTCAGTGGATTCTTCCAGATTTGCAAGGATGAAATGTTTCAGAGTCGTGCCTTTCACATATGTATTTCATGCCCCAGATTATGGAATTCTTCATTTAAAATAAGTTCCTACTTTGTCATGTTGAATAGAAGTCATCAGATAACTTCTGATAATGTCTTTTGTTTGTTAGTTTTCTTTCTCTCTCATGGTGCCTGGGTTTTTTTTTTAGTAACTGCTACTTTAGAGGGCAATCTTGAAGAATGAGTATAACCACAAATATAACAGATGTCTCATAAAATTAACTTCAATTGCTTCTATGTGACCTCTGTTGAGGAAGCAAGACTCAAATTGAAGTCAGCAAGAGCAGCTGTAGATTCTGCTGTTAGATAACAGTGACCTGCATTCCCAAGGGCAGTGCCCATAAATAAGAGAATTGTGGTCCTGCAAACAATAAATGTGATTAATGCCAAAATAACTTAGCAAGCTTAGCTTCAGCCACATAGTGATGTGACATCTCGGGTCAGAAAGAATAGATTCAGTAACAACAATTAAAATTTATCCAGCAGGTAAGCAAATCTCAGCTGTACTCAGGAGAGAACCATACACTGAGTTTAATGCCATAATGATTTTATCATCTTTGGGGTTGTTATTTTTCCTTCTCCTCCACTTCTTAGATTCTCTCTCACTGAGTTTCTCTAAGTATCTTGTACTTATATATTTAGGAAGAAAATGTTTATTTATATAGATGTATCAGTTTTGCTGTCTTATGATTAATCTAAATGTGGGGGAAAAAATTGAAAAGTGTTCTCTTGCCCTTTTATCTCTTTTTACAGAGTTGAATCTAGGGGAATGAGAGATGGCTGAGAAGGAGATACTATTGAAATAACTACACAACATATTGGTAAATGTAACTATGTCAAAATGGAGCTGGCATCATCACAATGATCCAAGTATTTAGTCAGCTTCTTGAGCAGGCTTTACAGATCTTAGAAAGGTTTTTGCTTTTATCATTATATTTCTCAGTATAAGTGCATATTAGGTGAGGTGACTGAAGAGTAGAAATTCTCAGACTTTTGAGGCCACAGTAGAAATGAGACCACAAGGACAATACCCATATAACTTACAGATTTAATTGGACTCATATATCAAGACTATTATCTTTCTTTTGATATTTCTCAGTCAGTTCAGTGCTCAGAATTTTATATACATGCAAGGAAAACAGACACACATTTCTCTAGTAATGTCTTTCTGAGTGTATCCTGTCACGTATTTTGCCCAAATACTTTGAAATGTATTTTTCACTACATCACAGATAAAAGCTTGTCCATCCATATATTGATTTACATTTTCTCTTTAAAAATTACTTTATATGTGGACAAGTTTCCAGAACTGATTAAGTAAAATTACAGATTCACCATTCTTTCCAGACCTCCTGAAGTCCTACTGTTACTGTTCTAAACTAACAACCAACCCATGTAATGTAAAATCCTCTGCAGGTGTCAGATACAATCAATTTCATATAATATGGAACAGTCATCAAATCTTCCTAGAAATCATATTTTTATTTAATAATGAAAGTCACTTGTGCATATCCATTCTGCTTTAATTTAGTTTCTCACTACATTTTTGCTGGTTGCCAGAAATTCTTGGGCTTTCTTAGGGCTAAAAAAGAACATGGACCTTTTCTTGGAAGAACAATGGTCAGTTTTGTTAAAGAATTGAGGCAGATTAAGTCTCCCAAAACAGACTACTAGCATAAAGAACTGCCGTGTTTTCAAGTGCTCAAATGACATTTTAAGGTACCATGGCTTTGCTGTGTGTTTAGACTGACTATGTTGCATGTCTTTATGTCCTCCAGCAATAAGAATTAGCATCCTGCCCAATATAATAAATAATTTCTGAAAAGAAATTCCATTATTGCTAGAGAGATCAACAGAGAAAAACATAACATCCACATCTCTTCTTATAATAGATGGTCCAAAACCAAAAAGTATAAACTGAATACTAGATGCAACTTTCATTCATAAGCAATTTTAATTCATCAGGAAAATTATGGAAGGGGTTCTTATAAAGTACAAGAAAGGAGTACAGGGTGTAACCCTGCAGTCTGATAAGTATGACACTGTCTCTATTAGTATTAATTGACAGGGTTTTTATTAGCATATGCTAGAATTCTGGATTTGTCAAGCTCTGTCTGAACTTGCGTTGGCTTGTTTGTAGTTTGTTTTAGCTTGCTTAGTTGTAACAGTTGTCTAATGACCAGGTGGCCAAAACATAATTTGTCTAATTTGTCTAATTTTTGCTTAGCTTTCTATAATTGGATTCTCTAACACTTCTTGTTAATAACTTTGTTATAAACACAAAAAAGCAAGTAGGTAGGCTGTGTAGAATGACCTACCTATAACCCTAGAATAAGAATGCTGAATAAAGGAGTATGGGCATGGGATGACATCAGAGGTTTCAAGTACCTGAGAGTAGGATGGTATGGGAAGTCACAGGGCTGCCAGCAATTCAACACTGCTCACAAACTAAGGAACTGGGGGGAAAATCATTTCAGGGATTATGAAAAGGACAAATATAACACCCCTAATATTTCTGCATGCTGGGTGATGAAGAAAGAGCAAGTGTAAAGAAATTAAGAAAAGACACAGAAATGACCCCAACAAAACTCAGCCAGAATATTTTTAAAAATCCCCAATACACAAACCAATCATCCCCAAAGATCCACAACACTGAAACTGTGCTTCTGTTGACAAAAATAATGTAGTAAATCTCCCCATTATCTTCACACTCCTCTTGAGGAAGAGCTCAAGGATGGTGCCAAACTGATATTCCTCTTAGTGTAGCTAAACCTATCAGGTTTGGGATTATGGAAAAAATGAGAGAGTGGGCATAACATCAGATTGAAGACTTTCCATGCATGACAATTTTATTTACATCATTGCTAGTAATTTAGGTTTTTATTTGTATCAAAATAAAGTAATTGTGGACTGTCAGTACTGATTTACTATATCTGGACTAACAGTATCAATAATTTGCTGCATTTCAATTGCACAGTTAATTTTATTTTTTAATTAGACTGACAATAAATTCCTGATTTCACATATAAGGTGTTATGGTTTAGCCCCAGCTGGGGACTAAGCCCAAGAGAGCTGATTGCTCACTCTGCCCCAGTGGGATGGGGGGAGAATCGAAAGGGTAAAAGTGAGAAAATTCATGGTTTGAAATAAAGACAGTTTATTAGATACAACATGTCCAAACAAAGTAAAACAGGGAATTTGTTCACTAATTCCCATGGATAGACAAGTGTTCAGCCATCTCTAGAAAAGCAGTACTCTATCACACATAATGGTGACTTGGGAAGAAGATAAGCATCTTTGCTCCAAACCTGCCTCCCTCCTTTCCTCCCAATTTTTCATGCTAAGCATGACCTTATATGGTCTGGAATATCCCTTTGGTCACCTGGGATCAATTGTCCTTGTTGTGTCCTCTCCCAGCTTCTTGTGCACTCCCAGCCTCCTCACTGGTTGAGTGGGGTGAGAGGCAGAGAAGTCCTTGAGGCTATGCAAAATTAAGGCAGAATAAGACAACACTTGTACTATTACAAACAAAGTTTGAATAAATAAATTAAAATAATGGACTACAGAAATTTTAAGCCATGCTTGGTGTATGTATGGCAGTGGAACTGATTATATGTGGATATGTACAGTTTTTAATATTCTGTGTTCCAATTAAAAGTATTTTGTTAGATATTTTCTGCTTTCTTTCAGAAAACATTTTGAGGTGAGCAAGAAGAAAAACATCATATCAATTCATTAATATCTTGGTAAAACCACAGATTAAATTTCAACCTAGCAGCAATATAGCCTAGAGCAACATATTTAAAAGTACAGCTAGACTGTGAGTAGTTATTGTGAAAGTGTTTATGCTTAAAAAACCATATTTGTTGTAACTGGCAGATTTAAGTAAGATTCACAACCTGAAATGTTTATTATGAGCAATTCAAGGTGGGTAAAATTAAATAATGTTTCCTACATTAAACTATGTGTACTCATCCATTTATCTTAATTTCTGACTAAGATTCCAATAGCCATTTGTTAACATTTTAGTTTTTCCAGTCTAGACTACCCAAGATTTTGTTGATTTATATATACAAATGAATTTTGCATTAAACCATTAGAACTTTGTCATGAGGGGAAGATGAGAGGCAGACACTGATCTCTTCTTCTGGTGACCAGTGACAGGACCTGAGGGAATGGCCTGAAGCTATGTCCAGAGAGGTTTAGGTTGGATATCAGGAAAAGGCTCTTCTCTCAGAAGGTGGTTGGTCACTGGAACAGGCTCCCCAGGGAAGTAGTCACAGCACCAAGCCTGACAGAGTTCAAGAAGCATTTAGACAATGCTCTCAGGCACAATGTGTGACTCTTGGTGTTTGATTTTTATGTATACCTACTGAAACTGAACTTCAGCATTTTCAAAATAAATGTCTGAAAATGTAACATTTCAAAGTAAATTTCAACAATAAGCAGCTTCAGTCATAATTATGCAACATAACCAGGTTGGTATTTTACCTTTTGTCTCCCCATCCTGAATGTCTGGGGGATGGTGAGTTTATTTTTATAACATATTTTAATGTTTTATTTATGTTTGGATATAAGTTATAAAAATGTCAAATTACAATTATTACAATATTGCTTTTCAAAGTGTGTACATTACTATAACTATTTATAAGTTAAATATATGGCTTGTAGAAGCCTAAAAAAGAGAATAATATTCTGCGAGAATTCTGAAAGTAAACAGGATGAAATAAACTTAGAAAACGTCAGAGTCCTGATAAACAGTTTTCCATATAATTTGATAGGATGTTGGCTTAAAATAAAAAAAAACTTTTCTGTAAAATTACATGCATTTTCTAACACAAGAAGCTCAATAACATCATGCGCCGATCTAACATCATCCACCATTGCAGGGCACATCTGAGTCCCTCAGCCAAGATGATGGTGCCTTGGGGAAAATGTTGCTTAGAAAGGGTAAAAACTGTGCAGGCACAGACTCTACCGGTTCCCTGGGCAGTCTGTTTCAATATTTGACAGCTCTTTTGGTGAAGATATTCTTTTCTCAATAGCTAGAGTAACCCTCCCCCACTGGTGCAACTTGACGTCTGTCATCCTGTCAGCTGTAAGCTGAGAAAAGAGACTGACCCCTCCTCTTCAGGTAGGTGTAGAGAGCAATAAAGTCACCCCTCAGCCTCCTTTTCTCCCAGCCCCCACAGCTGCTCCTTGTAAGACTTGCACTCCAGACTCTTCACCAGCTTTGTTGCCCTTCTCTGGACATGTCATTGATCAATGTATGTCCCAATGACATGGAAAAAAAAATACAGGTAAAGGAAAACCACATTATTATCTTTGAGTTTCGATTACTTGCGGTAGGTGTTGCACAGGAAGATACAAGGTAACATGCAGGAAGCAAAGATGGCCTAATATAACAGGAAAGGAAAGAAAAGGAGTGAACAAGCTAAATCTGGGGAACTTTATTCCTAAATCCATAGAATTTGTAATTCATTCATTTTCAGACACACAGAAGTTTATAGTCCTATTTAAAAAAAAAAAAATCTTTACAGTACTTCTGCCTATTCTCTGTATTTATCTGAAAGCCTTGTCTTTTCTTGGGCATTGAGATACTTTGCATTTAATTACACGCAAAGCATAATATTTGACAATGAATATAGATGCAGCATTTTTTGTAAAATATCCTTATATATTCTGAGAACAGTCAGATTTATCAGCAGAAATGTTGATGAAAAAGATAATGTTGAGAAAATGCTGTGGAACTATATATTGGAAAAGACACTCTAATTTTTTAGGTCAGACATTCGCAGTATCTTTAATAAATGTAATAGTGAAATAATGTGAGATTAATAGTAGGGTTAATCTTGCCTATAGCTATACAGAAGTTATGCTGGAAGTGCACACCAGTCATTCCATTACTTACAGAACCTCCTGTAGGAAGTGATTCAACCCTCCTCACTTTGTCCCTTACATTTAGAGTAAATGTTGCCTTTTGCAAGATGCCCCTTTCCATTGACTTTAGAGGACACCCAGATAAATAGCTTACATTATGTGCCTAAGTTTTAGACAGCATTTTGGTAGATGAATGTCACTTTACTCAGCTAATGAATATTAAACATTCTCAATTACTATGTATTTATGAACTAATGCTTGATACTGACAGATGCTTTGAAACTTAAGCATGTTGACAGGAAAGTCTGTAAGGGTGTGAAGCTTCCAATTCTTGCCAGAATGCTTGTCAAAGCTGTGGTACCATCAAATAAATTACCTTGCAAAATTAAGAGCAAATCTATTGAACTATTATTTGATCTATCAAATTCTATATGAATATGAATCTATTTTGCTGCATAGTTCTGACTTCTATAAAAGACTTTTTAAATGTCATGTATAAGGTTTTCTTTTTTTTCATTTAAAATTCAGAATAAATTTATATTCATGCTTATCAAATAAACACCTATTAAAAAAAACCCCAAAAAAACAAAAAACAAAAAAAACCCTTCTGATAGATGTAAAGTTATTTTGCCATGAATTGAGAACACAGGTATATAACACCAGACTTTCTGTGCATTATTGCTATTAAAATTTTTGTTACTGTTACCATAATTTAGATTTATGTGGCAATAAAAATGTCATTAAAAATTTTTGGCTGTTCTAGAACCAATTAAACTTTCAATTATAACTATGATGACATAGTAGCACTAAGTTCTGACATAGAAGTAACATATTACTAAATCAAGTAATGGGAAAAAAAAAATACCCTTCACACAGAAGTGTAACTTCCAGTTTTTCCAAAACCAGTAGTTAATCATTGTACCCTAAAAGACTGTTTGGCAGACATAATTATATATTGTGTTAATAAAGTGTGAATAGAATGAGAATTTAAAAAATAGCTGGGGTCGAGATCTCCCCCAGTTTTGGGGTTCAGTTTCTGTTTACAGTCCTTACACATAAAATTGAGATTTGAAAAACTCCTGATCACATGTTTCTAATTCCCTATGTACCTAAATCTTTGCTAGCAGCATCTCCCAAATTTTTTCAGACAAGTCTAGAATTTGCTAAATAACAATAACAAAGATTAAATCTCAAGAAGCTTTTAATACACCAAACACTGTAGGATATAGGTTTTTTAATCTCTTGTCCCTTTTTTTTATACATTCATTCTATGCAGTCATGGGAATCATTCAGTAAATTAGCAGAGGATTTCACAAAGCCACTGAGATCAGTTACAATTTGTGCAAGAAATACTGAGGAAAGTGCCTATTCGGTGATTTTTTGGGAGACACCTAACTGGAATCCAATCAAGAAAATTACATAATTAATTTGAAACAATGGGGTCCAGGTTCTGCTTAACTTTCAAAATTTGTAATGAAAGGAAGTAGCTAAGAAGACACTGGTTTCTCACAAGACATCATCTCACTCACTTAACAACAAAATAGAAAATGTAAGCACAGTGAAAGATTAAAATTTATTGAAATTAACATTTTTATCTCTTTATAGAATTTCCTAGCCATCAGGTTGTTATTAGAAGGTATGCTTGGGAATGGAGGAGTCTCTGCCAAAGCTATTTGCCCAAACAGTGGGGAAGGCAGTTGTTTATGTTTTAGTTCTCATGCTGCCCTGCTAGGGGAGAAGCCTGGGGAAAGTGAGAAGCTACTGTTGTATCAGAAAATATTATATAAGGTAACTTACTTTTTCCTGTCTTAAAATAACAGTATCAAAACAGTAATACAATCAAACACAATATCTTTTCCCCTTTTTAATTTCAGTGTGGACCCTGCAAAAGATACACCCTCATATTCTGCCAATACCCAAAATAACATTTTTTTTTTTTTCCTAACATTTGTAACTGGATGATCAAATAATTCAATCAGAGTATTCTGGAAAGGGAGTTAAACAATTGGCTCTGAACTCATCTCCGAAGCAATATTTTAGCAAATGCAATTTGGTCTTGATTATCTCTTTCCATTTCCTTGTATTGGTGTTTGGAGACAAAATCTTATTTCCCTTTTATTTATGCATTTATTTTCTTTTCCTCTCCCACCACTCCAGTACCAACAGGCTGAACTAATATGCAAGGAAACCAGACAGGTCTCCATTGAGAGTGCAAAATTATTTGACATACAGAATAACCACAACTTAGAAGATTATGTATTCATTACATTCTGTCACCTGATGGTTCTTGTACTGTCAGGAAGAAATGAGACTCACTTATGGAGATGTATAGGAATTTTCCTTTTCAGTAAAACTTGAATAACTGTTGCCAGAATTGTCCCCTTGACACTTTAGAAAGCACTAGGTAACATAGTAGTCAGGATAATATAAATTGCAACTTGTTAAAAGATTCAAATAGGTACAATGGAAGGTGTGAAAAACCTAAATAAAAACTGGCAGTCTTTTCTTCCTTTAAAACAGAAAAGACAATGTTTGGTCCCAAGCCACTTGTTACAGCTAGCCAGCAGCCTGACAAGATTTTATTGTGGAACTTCTGAAAACACACCAACATAGATTTTCATTGAAGCACTGTGTAGCATCACTTTTGAGATATGAACAGTTCATCAAATACAGTTCAATTTGAAGTGAGAGGACACTAAAAATAAGAAAGTAATGAAAAAAGTTATTTTATTCTCATGTAAAGATGTGTTCCAGAAACTTAGGGAATAAAAGATTATTTTTTTTTTTTTT
>VYZT01031229.1:16029-30031 GCA_013400735.1 Pomatostomus ruficeps
AATATTGACTGCTGTGTTTGCTTCCTGACTTGAATATCTGTAACTATTGCTTGGCCAAACATCCTCATGGGACCCTGAAAACATATTATTTTAATCCAGTCACCTCACTTGTTATTAAGCCAGTTATTGCTGTGCATCAAACATATTTGCTCACTAGTGTTGCAATTTATCAGGTAATATTTAATTATCAAAATTGCCTATTTTTTTCCAGAAATTCAGTAAAACACGTAGTAATGACTCATATGTAATAAGAGTAATTCATAAGGCTATACATGAAAAAAACACTAAATGATCTTACATATTCATAGCTCTTCATTTGAAGGATGTGTCTTGCATAACAAATCAAAAATATTTAAATTAAATTACTGGATATTTTGTGATTAAACTGAAAGACGGCAAAATATGATAACATTGTTCTTTAAGACAAACACAGTATTAAGAAATGCTGGAATCTACTTGAAATTTTGAAGTTCTGAGCAAATAATAATAGTACAGCATTAGTTGTGATGTGTTTGGCTGTATGTCATATCTATCAAAATCACTGTAATACTCTAACTGTATTTATGAAATATTTATTGAATTCAAATGAGAATTTTTTAAAAAAATTTCTCATCTGTGATATATCTTTAACAGTCTGTCAAGGCAAAGTTACTGAATTTTAATTTTTTTAGTTTCCTGGAATGGTGTAAAAATTACATGATGAAGTATTTTAAGGTATATACCTATAGCCCTAAACCTCCTGATTAAATTCTGACTCTTTCTAGGTTGGAGATGCAGTTCCTAAATGATTATGGGGTTACAAAGAAGATGGCAATCCCAGTCATTGGGAAAGAAGGGAAAAAAATTAGCTGTATAAAAGACAGACTGTTTTTCATCATTCTCCCAAAACTTGTTTGTTACCTGCCTTCCTCCTGCTTATCCCTTCCTGAACCTCTCTTGGCAATCCTGCTTTCTTTTCCATTCTACAGCCTGACTAGAAACATGTTGCAGCCTAAATGTGAATGATACATAATTCTCTATTGAAGTTACCCAGTTACTGAGAATATTTACATATAAAAACAAGTAGCCTGTCCACACAAGAGAACAGATGCAGAAATATGCAGCTAAGCCAATAAAAGTTTATGTCCTGTTGTCTTTTGTGTTGTCAAAAATAGTTTTGAGTTACAAAGTAGCTCACACCATTTCACTGCATATGGAATTATAAGAAATTCATTACCAACAATAAATGGGCATATTCAATATTTCATTCTAATTTTGCTTGAGTAGTGAGCCAATATTTTCTCCCACTTGCTTGTTTTACATACACAGTGAGGTGATAAAGTAACTATGACAAATCTAAAATAACTGTGAAACTGTTACTGAACAACTGCTGTAACTCTTAGTAAGATAGTAATGTTAATTCAAGCAGTGAATTTCTCCTAAATTGTGGAATATTTTACAAATATTTTTTTAAAAGAATAACAAATGAAGGGGAGATTCATCCTCCTAAATGTAGATGTCTAGCACAAGCTGAGTTCCCCTACAGTATCCTCTTTGGCCTCCAGTTGCTTGCTCAGGTACTTGTTCCAGAAGTACATGTATTTCATGTGCCAGGGCAACTGGCTGTCCCAGATTTTATGACATATTATAAAAGCCACTAGATAGGTATCTGCTTAAAGCTGAAAGAGGGTAAGTTTAGATGGGGTGGTGAGAGACTGGAACAGATTAGGTGGAGAACTTATGGACTCCTCATCCCTGGAAATGTTCAAGACCAGGCTGGATGGGGTTCTGACTAGCCTGATCTAGTGGAAAGTGTCCCTGCTCATGGAAGGGGAGTTGAACTAGATGATCTTTAAGGTCCTTTTAACCCAAACCCTTCTATCATTCTGTGATTATGCCTTCACTTGCAGGCTGGCAATAGAATCCCTACAAAATAACCTATTTGACATTTTTCTTTAGAGAAAGAAGGTTTATACAAAACATAACTAAAGCCCCCATTAGAGGTACTGTGTACCTCTTGTTTAATCCCCAGAGTAGAATTTCATACACAAAGCTGTATGTAAAACTATAATGTCAGAATAGTTATAAAATTGCCTTTTTGTTTCCTTGCCATGAAAATATATGTGGTAAAACCCATATGATCAACTAAACTGATAAAATACTTATTCAAACAAAAATCACACATTCTTCTTTGAACATTAACTCTTATAGGTAGATTTGTGTCACAAATATGATTTGTTTTCAGTATTTATAAATAATTTGAAAATATAAAGAGTTATATATAAATCACAGAGTTGAAAATCATAATTTTATTTAGGTAGAAGCTTGTCAATCTATCTAGTTCCTACCTATAAATAAAATCAGATTGACATTTGATAATTGAATTCTTCATAACTGAAATTATTGACAATAGTGTAATTCTCTTGTTACTTATATGTTAACGTCATCTGTCTTCCTGAGTTTTTAATTACTGACATTATAAATTGTATTTAGGGGTTTGGGAGTTTTTTTCTATGTGTTAAAGATGAGTCTAGTTTTAAGTGATAATTGCTATCTGTTTATTTTTGAAGGTATGAAAAAAAAAGAAATTTAAATACCTCCAAGGTAGATAGAGAGTTCTTTTCAGAAATAGCAATTAAATAGCTTCCATGATGTTGCACAAATATCTGACACACCTTTCAAATTATCAAAATTATTTATTTATTAATGAATGTCTACAAACTAGCAATTTTGAGTTTTGAAAATAGAAATTCTCTGTCACCTTTTGCAATGAATTCAATAAATGAAACAGTTATACACAAGGCTCCTGGGTACACCACCAAAAAAGAAAAAAATGAGGGTTTTAATGGCAGATATAATGCAATGGACAACTAAATAAGATAATAAAGAAACCAACTTTCTTGAAAAAATACTGGCTGGAGGTGTGTTGGAGTGTATAACAGTAGACTGAACAAAGGGACACTTCATCACCTATACATTACACCTGACAAATATTCATAATGTATTTAGTATTGTTTCCCACTAAATATTACATAGAATATTTGAAAGCAAGTGTCAATGACACTGTTTTTTTACTTATGGAAAGAAAGCCTTTATTTTCTGATTAATATACAAAGCCACAAAAAACTTTAAAAAAAAAAAAATCAAAGACTGCTTAAATATTGAAGACTGCTCTTCCTTCATAAATCTACCATCATAATCTTTCTCCCAGGTTTTGGGGTTTTTTTTATTTGTTGTTGTTATTGGTTTTGTTGTTTTTGGTTTTTTTTTAATTTGGAGTAAAATCCATGAGTGCCTGCTGTTATAGCCGATGAAGGACAGACAGAATATACTTGTAGAACCATCTGTTGCTTAATAAAACACCATAGCAGTGTCAAGAAGTAATTCTGGTTTACAATATATTCCTCTACAAACAAATAACATAAAAAATTACTTGTGCAGAAACTAAAGACAATAATTCTTAAATCTTTGTGAAAGAGTGCTTATGTATCAGAATTAAAAATTAGAAAAAAGTAACTTGTGGAATGACAGAATGATTTCCATCTCCTTAAAAATATAATATCTCTTCTAAATTTCACTTACAAATTATAGAGATGATGACATGATAATAATAAGACAACACGTGCAATGACATACAGGCTTTTTCTGAAGACTAGCTATAGCATTTTCAGCTTCATAAGTTCATTATGTGAACTAATTGTTTCTTTGTGCTTCCTAACACCTTTATTATTTCAGAAGTTTACTTTACAGTAAACAGGCAGATAAAAGATCTTAGGAAAAAGTACTGATATATATAATATGTGGATTTCATTATCTACCTTCATCACAATATATTCTGTGAAACAGGACTTCAGTAGTTTATGACACAAATAATGTGTGAATAAGATTTATACATGAAGTATTTAAGAAATATATACGTTTTTTGTATACCAGAAGAAGAATCATATAATGTTGAGAGTTGAAAGGGAACTTAAAGATCATCTAGCCCCAACTATCCCCCACCCTGCCATGGGCAGGGACACTTCCCTAGAACAGGTTGCTCAAAGCCTTATCCAAAACACTACCAGGGTTTGGATGACTAACTGGGCAATCTCTTTCAGTATCTCACCACCTGCACAGTTAAAGAGTTTCTTCTATATATCTAACTTAAATTCTCTTTCTTTCAGTTCATAGCCATTACTCTTTGCGCTATCACTACACTTCCTGATAAAGAGTCCCTCTCTGTTTTCCCTGTAGGCTCCCTTCAGATCTTGGAGGGGTGTTATGAGGTCTCCAAGCAACCTTTTCCAGGCTGAACAGACACAACTTTCTCAGGCTGTTCTTCACAGGGAATATGCTCCAGTCCTCTAATCAGCTTCTGGCCTTCCTCTGGGCTTGCTCCAACAGTACCATGTCCTTCTTATGTTTGGAGCACCAGAACTGTATGCAGAGTTCCGGTGTGGTCTCACCAAAGCAGAGTAGAGAGGGAGAATCACCCCTTTGACCTTCTGGCTACTCTCCTTTTGATGCAGCTAGGGATTCAGTTGGCTCTGTGGGCTGTGCCCGCACACTTCTGGCTCATCTTGAGTTTTGCAACAACCATCATCCCCGAGTCTTTCTCCACAGGGCTGCTCTCAATCCACCTATCTGCCCAACACATGGGTGTGTCTGGGACTGCCGTGATCCAGCGTGGGACTGCAGGTAGCTCAGGTGCAGCTGCAATGCAAGTGGCAGGTTGAGCTCTGGGGGCAGGACACAGGGCCAAGGAAAGAGATCTTGAACGGCTGATTATTTGTATAACAAAAGGCATGGGAACCTGTGGCCTAGCCACGGCCAGGTGACCAGACACTCAGTGATGTGTCAGGATCTGACAACCCCCAGGCTTTCCTATACTTAGCCTGTAAGGGTATAAAGGCCCAGGGATTCCTTTCCTCGGGGTCCCTTCCTGGAGGCTCCCAGCTCAAGCTGATGTTCTGTGATTTTATCATTTAATTACAGCACCAGGAGTAAATTATTTTAAGAATAAGGACATCTGAGACTCTGCTATGGGAAACTTAAGGTCACACTGCTAAGCAGAATGGGTCTGAGTGTGTGAGTGTGGGGTGTGAGGAAGGGCTTCAGTCTCAGCTCAGGTGGTGCCAGAATCCTGGATGGTCATAGAGGGAAATTTTCTTAACAAGGACCTTACATTTCACTTTATTGAACTTCATGAGGTTTGCATCAGCCCACTTCTCAAGCGTGTCCAGGTTCCTCAGGATAGCATCCCTCCAGCCTGTCAACTGCACTACACAGCTTGGTGTCATCAGTGAACTTGCCGAGGGTGTACTTGATCACACTCTTCGTGTTGTTAGCAAAGATGCTGAACCTTAGTACCAGTCCCAGTACTGACCCCAGGGGACACTACTCATCCCTGAACAATGATCTATCTATTCTGATTTCTGAACTATCTGACAGGCAACAGAAAGGAATTCTTCATAGGCATATGCATTTCAGCAACCCAATTGTAATATTGTGAGACAGTTGAGTCTCTGTATCTTGGAAGTTCAGTCATGCTGTGGATATCTGCATGCATAGTAGGAGGTACCCAAAACTGTTTGGAACTAAGATAAATAGTTTCACAGACAGGAATGTTTTAGTGAGGCACCACTGTGTGAATTTGGCTCAGTTGTGCTTAGGAAATTGGTGATTTGTGAGAAAGCTAAGGCCACATCATAATTTTAAACACATTTTTGAGATGATAGTAGTTAGCAGGTCAAGAATTCAAGAGAGAAAATGTGGACAAGCAAACATATAAACACTTTAGAAATAAGTAGAGAATAAGAAAATGGCATCTCAGCAAGATGAAGATCAGAATATTCACTGTAAAATGCCCACCCAAGTCAGAGACAGGCTGGTTTAAAGGAAAAACAATGTTATGCATGCAAATTATATAAGTATATAATGAGAAACAAATGACAAATAAAATTACAACTACTACTCTAAATTTCCTAGGAGGGGTGAAATACTTGCAGCTTTTGTTTATTTCTGTGAAGGCACCAGAAAAATCACATCAAACTCTGTGAAAAACACAACAGCTTGACCCAGCTCTCTCTGAAATAATTTACCTAAATATAGATTGAATTAGAACTGGACTAATTAGTCAATGAACACAAAGTAGGTAATTTCTGCATAGTTAACCATTGAAGAGGATCTTTAAATAAGAAAATTCACACCGGGGTGGAATACATAGGATTCTTTTCCATTTGTAGGTTCAAAATGCCTAAAGTACATCTAGTATCTAAACAAGAGTCTATTAAAATAAAAGGTTTGTAAAGTTATTAAAAAAAAAAAAAGCAAACTCGTTGTTTGTTAAACATTATAAAACAACCATTTTTCCCTTAAGGGGTAATATCACATGAAACTAAAGATTGTTATTGAAAATACATTAAAATAATTATTGTCTTCATCTGCCTAATAAGAAAATGCTTTTGTGTATTTTTATCCAAAACTACTTATTTTCTTGGTAAAAAAAAATATCTTCCCTGTTATCAGCATGGATTGATTTTCAAGAATTCAAACAAAAATGATGGAGAGGAGCAGACAGATTTTGCACTTCTGTGTTTCAGAGATGGCTGAAATTCTGTACATATCACGAGTGAACATATAAAGCACTCACCTATTTTTAATATTTTAATATTTTTAATTTATACACTGCAAATTTATTGTTTAAAAGGAACCAGAACTTGTATAGCTCTGAAACAATTCTTAGAGTCTTTTTAACCAAAACTCACAAAACTAATTAGCTCCTGATACTAGTATATTGAAAATATATGTATTTAGAATTACTTTAAAAATACAGCATGTGTAGGGGGGCAAGGGGGGGAATTTCACATTGAACAACAAAATAGTACAGAAAAATTGTGCAGCCATTTGGAACTTTGTTTCTTCCCCCAGAACCTCTTGATTTCTTCCCTGGTTTCCCATCATAAAAATGCTGTAATGATGGGAGATTTCATATGCTTCCAAAAGGCTTTCTTTAATTTTCAGGGGGGGAAATATTTAGAGATGTTGGTTCTGAACACTCGCAAACTAAAATAAGAATCTATTCCTCATCTTCTGGTTTTGGGGTAAGTTTTATAAGCATTTCATAGAAAGGGTGATGGCATTTTTTTCCTTTGTTCAAAGAAATAAGGATGATTCACTGATTACTTCTGAATGAGGGAGTTCAGTACCATGAGTATGTGTCAGATGTGTTTTGAAGGCATTATGAAAGTAACATGTCCAAAAACAAAGCAGAAGAATGTTGGGGGTTTGGGGGGTTTTTTGTTTGTTTGTTTTGTTTTTGTTTGTTTGTTTGTTGGTTATTAATTGAAACAGTGTTGAATTTTGGTTAAACTCTTAAAAGATTGACACAAATGCAAAAATCTCAGGCAATGAAGAAGCTCCTGAAAGTACACAGATTAAACATTTCCACTGTTATGCAGAAACAAGGCATTACAGGATCTCTTGCTCTACGGGATCATTTTTTTTTTCTTTTTTTATTAGATGCCATAATTCTGCTTCTACTAAGTATTATTGGTTTTTTTTCTTTCCATATATAGGGTTTAAATTTGTCATAATGTATCACAGTGTGTTCTCATAATGAAAAAATGGATATATATATATTACCAATATTGTATGTTTAGTAGAAATGCTTTTGTGTTTTATACAAGGTTTCAATCTCCCTGTAATATAGCTCTTCAAATTCATGCTGGCAAAACTTCAAAATCTGCTCATTTAGTTGATTATAAAGCATTTTGAAAACAAAAAACAGTCCTCCAAGACTGTTGATGAGATCTGATATTGGAAGTTCTTTAATTGCAGGCAAAAAGAGTTGTTCTTAGAGCTGAAATAATTTTGTAAATACAATATTTGTGCAATAATAATGAAAACAAATAAGTGCAGGTATCATAAGTTTTCCATAATTATCACTAGGAAGAAAGGTTAGAAATACTCATTAGTAAAACAGGTAATCTGTCAACATATTAGGCACTCAAATTTCAATTTTTAATTCATTCAAATGGGTAAGATTTTTTCTTACGAGCTATGGATATATTGTATCTTCATATAAATCACAAATTAAGCTAGCTATGTGTTGCTAATATACATTAGCAAATATATGTTGCAGTGAGAAAGGTAAAGTTTCACACCACTCAGTTTCTCTTCAGGCTTCTGAAAGGCACTTTGAACTAAATGAAGCTCAGTCAATGTGTTTCACATGATTAAAAGGATGAGCACAGTCATTAACAAAACTGACTAATGGACTAGAGGGTTCTAAAACTCCCAAATGCCATCATGATGAAATGAAGGCATTTTCTTATTAATTTTCTTGCATAGATCTTAGCTGGAGAACCAGGAATCTGTTATTACTTTGGAACTTCCCAGGCTGTGTAGGTGTCATGGGTGTAGATTGATATTTCTTATTCTATGACTATCACTCTTTTCTTTGGCATTTTAGCTATAATATAAGGGAGAGCATCTGTTTCATATTACACAAGATAAAATATAAATTCTAAGAATAAACAAGAGAGCAAAGATGCATACATAATCTACCTAGATACAATCTTCATCTTTGACCAATTAGAGAATATTGCCATTTACCTAGAACATAAATTGCCAGTTACTTAAAAGTCTGTAGAATATAAATTCAGTTCCTTATGCAGACTCTGTTTCTAAAGTTAACCCATGTGTCTGAGTTAAATATTAGATTTTAAAAGTAATAGGTAAGTATCAAATACTTAATTAAATAAAGATATATACCTCCATATTCTAGAAGAAATATCTGTTCTGATGCCAGATTTTGATTTTACTTATACCAGAGAGTATGATTTATAAAACAGGAACTACATTAAAAAAGGGAAATGTCTACTTAAATGTTATGAGTTTTTTAACTCTGAAGTGAAAATGTATATTTTTAGTAGCAAAGACTGCAAAGTGTCTTTGCTACTAAAAATATACATTTTACTTTTCTTAATCCATCTTCCTACTATGTAAATTCAGAAAGTGATTATCCCAAATTTATGGATCACAGTCTTAAAAGTTTTTGGACTTATTCACCTTGTTGCTATGATTGTATCCTCACCACATTAAGAGTTAAAAATTCTCCTGTAATTTATTCATAACCTGTGTTTCCATCTGGTGCATTTTTAAATAGAAATAAAATACCTGTTTTGTTGCCTTCATTGATAAAGAAGTAATAGCTCCTAACAGAAGAGTTCCAGCATGCCATGTTTGTAATGGTTTGTAGCAGAAATAGCGTCCAGCAGGACCAGGGCAGCGATCATTGGCACTGGTGAGGCTGCAACTCAAATCCTGCAGCTCACTATGAAAATGACATTGGGGTGCTGGAGCATGTCCAGAGAAGGGCAGTGGAGCTGGTGAAGGGTCTGGAGCACAAGTCCTGTGAGGAGCAGCTGAGAGAACTGGCGTAGTTTAGGCTGGAGGAAAGGAGGCTCACAGGAGCGTGTGTGTGTGTGTGTGTGTGTGTGCACGCACAAGACAATGACAACACTTTACCACTCTCTACAACTACTAAAAAGGAGGTCTTAGCAAGGTGGTGGTTGGTCTGTTCTCCCTGTTGACAAGTGACATGACCAGAGGAAATGGCCTTAATTTGCACCAGGAAAGGTTTATATTGGGTACTAGGAAAAATTTTTCACTGAAAGTGTGGTCAGGTATTGGAACAGGCTGCTCAGGGAAGCGAAGCTATCTCCATCCCAGGAGGCATTCAAAAGGTGCCTGGATGTGGCACTTGGGGACATAGTTTACTGGTGAACATGGTGGTCCTGGATTAACTGTTGCAATTGAGAATTATAGAAGTCTTTTCTAACCTTAACCATTCAGCGATACTAGAATATCTTGTCTTTCCATTGATTCCATTATCCAAAGAATGTGGCAATTACAAGACAAGAAACCTACAAATGAAAAAAATATTTTATTGGGCCATTTTGTCATTCAGTCTTGGAAGATAAATGTTCTAGCCTTTATTGTCTCTATATTGACTTTATTTCAAATGATTCTACTGCTGTGGATTGGGAGAATGTCTAAATCCAATGACCTAGACGACATATGAATGTGTTTTCAGAAATCCGGTTCCATGGTGATTCAGTGTCGGTATTAGCAGAATAATCTGCAAATGGGTTACCAATCTATGAGTTTGCTAGTAGCAAATATAAGTATCCAATGATTTTGGTAATCTGGACTGGAATCAACACCCAAAAAAAGTGGTTATAAATTATAACATTATCATAAAGTATTGATTGTCTCCTAAATGGAATTAAAACTTCAATGTAAACTTTTGTAGCTGAGAAATAACTTGCTTCTTACCAAGAAATTACTTTCATTATTCATTAAAATTCACTGTAATTACACTATCCACTAAAAATTAAAAGCAAAAAAAGAGAGAAAAATATCCCTAAAATACATTAAACTTTAAAAATGAAATAAAAAACCCCAAACAAACAAAAACCCCAAACATTTTCATATACTCTGTAACTTGGCATGTGGAAGGAGTCAATAGCAGATAAGTTTCAATTATCATTACTTTTATTCCCCAAATAAAAATTAACAAAATTCCTGAAGTGTGAACACAGGTAGTCTGTGCATCTCCAGAAGGAGACATGTAGTAACAACATAAAAAATTTTACTAACTCAGTCACAAAATAAACAGGTATGATTTGCAAAGTAAGCATTCCTCTATCTGAAAGACATTATTAGATCATATTGATAAATCATGTTTAATAAGCTATTTGAGAATGTAAAACTAGGAAATGGAAGTGGTGTTTCTAATTTATAAATTATTGGAACAATTCCATGAAATCTGAAGAACTAAATCAAAAATCCCACCTCTTCTACAGTGCCTATAGAATACAATTACTAAATTTCAGGAAGATGTAGCAGTCCCATGACTTTTGACTAATCTGGGACAGACATTTCTCCAAAGGATTTCCATTTTCTGTGCATTAATTAAATATACATAGATCCAGAGTGAGATCCCAGCTGGAGAGAAGAAATATCCCAATGAATATATGTCTATTTTATTCAAAATGGAACAGAATCCTCAGACATTTCAGAAAACAATATATTTTTATACGGCTCTATTCCCAGTGTTTCTTCAATCCTTGTTAGGTTGTCTGCTTATAAGGTTGTTGGAGCTACGATATAAGGATGGGATCATATTTTTAGTATAGCTTTATTTTAGGGGAAAAAATAACTTTTTCATACCTATTTCCAGGAGATGAATCAAAGAAGCTATTGGAAAAACATGGAAAATCTCATAGATTTTAGCAGAACTTAATGCCTATATTCAGAAGAGCAGTCTAAGAATTATTATCCCTACAAAGCCTATACAAACAAAAGCCTGTAGTCCCACAGGTAAACATGTCACGAAGCACAGTGTTAATCATGTAAACAGATAGAGTTGGTGAGAGAAACAGGATCATCTCACCCAGTTTTTGAGTTCTACAAGGTAGATGTCAACATTCAAAGTAGTTATCTTCTCAAATCATGCATTGGAAATCCTTATTTATTTCCGTTGACTAGTTTAAGTGAGATGTCTAAAACCTACATGTAAGATAGTAAGCAATTTGAATTTTGTGTTGAGGCTCCCCATTTCTCTATCTTTCGAAAGATTCAATTTGCTAGACATCTTAAAAGAACACCTCACAGTGAGAGCATTTGTCAAAACAAAATTAGAGAAGATGGTGTTTCTGTGACGACCCACCCCTCTACCGCTTCTAACATAATCATCTAGTAATTTGAGCTTTCTGTCAGGAATTGATCTAGAGAAAATCAAGTAAAATGAAACATGACTTGACAGCCTACTGCTTCAGTCACTATACTGATTGCAGAATCTCTATCCTTTCACTGTGTTATGTTTTATTCTAGAAAGTGGGTGAGGGTTATTTTATTTTTAATCTGAAGACTCCCAGAAGAAGACAAGTGTTTCCTCTTTCCTTAGGTTTTGTGGGTGAATACAAATAAAAAGTCTTGGGTTTTATCAATTTCTTCCCAGCTACATATGGAAGCTTTCTGACATGCTGATTTTCAGAGTAGGTATTCTGAGTAGTCAAATTCCTCTCTACCTTGACCCCATTCTCACTCTGTACTCCACTTTCTTTTGAAGACTGCTGCCCCAAGAAATGGGTTGGCTTTGCTGTAGTACAGAATCACTCTCTGGGCATTTCATGGTTGTGAGTTCCCAGAGCTGGGAATCTAAGACTTCGTGACTGTGCAACACTGAATATTCAACCAAATGTGGATACTGCTTTTGGCTGGGGTAGAGTTAACTTTCTTCCCAGTGGCTGATATGGGGTTGTGTTTTGGATTTCTGGTGAACACAATGATGATAATATGAGATGTTTTTGTCAATGCTGAGCAGGGCTTACACAGAGCCAAGGATTTTTCTGCTTTTGGTACTGTCATGCTGGCAAGGAAGTTGGTGGTGTGTGGGAGGTTGGGAGGGGACACAGCCAGGAGAGATGACCCCAACTGGCCAAAGGGATATTCCAGATCATGTGGCATCATGCTCAGTATATAATGTGGGGGAAAGAAGGAGAGAGTGTGGGACATCTGGGGTCATGACGTCAAGTCACTCTTATGTGTGATTGGGCCCTGCTCTCCTGGAGATGGCTGAACATCTGTCTGCCCATGGGAAGAAGCGAATTAATTCCTTGCTTTGCTTTCTTTGTGTGCCCAGCTTTCACTCTCCCTGTTAAACTGTCTTTATCTCAACCCATGAGTTTTCTGGCTTTTACCCTTCCCATTGTCTCCCTAGCTCTTCTAGTGTGGGGAATGGGTGAGTGGTTGTGTGGGATTTGGTGGCTGGATAGGTATAAACCACAACAGTGAAGGAGAATTATTAAAATCTCTAAAAACAAACAAACAAACAAACAAACAAACAAACAAACAAACAAATTGGCCCTCAGTTTCTAAAAGAGCAGATATGAAAACTTTAACTAAGCATTTCCAGTAATGACCTCAGACAGTCAATATTATTATATTCAGATTCTAGCTGTAGTGAAACACCTTCTGGGTTCATCACTTATTTAATGCATATGAAGATAATAATTTGATTATAAAAAGTATAATTTGATGAGCACTGTGCAACTTTTGTAACATGAGGTTTTAAGTCAAAACAGGGACATACCAGCAAAGAGATACATCCTTTAACTCATGGCCATGGAGTGATATACTCATAAATTAGCAGCCTCTTTTCAAATAATACAAAAGGTACTCAACACTTGGTAAATATACTTCATACTTAATCATCTGACAAACTTATTAATTCACTGTAGAAGTAGAGCCTATAAATGTGCTGGACCATATCATCATGGCAAATGAATTAGATCATTAAAATAATGTTGAGGAAATTCTAAAGTTACAGTCAGTAAACCAAGACAAATTTAAAGGGAAAGGAATTGAAATATCATTGTCTATCACTGACTTGTTTCCTTATTTCAGCTTAAGGTCACAAAAAAAACCACCATTGCAGGAACATTTTTATTGATGTAAAAAATTTCAATGAGGGATGAAAAAAATAAGATTGTCTCCAATGTACTGTTCTGGCAAGTTTTATTTGTTGACAGTATATTACATGTGAAGCATATCCCAAATTTAATTTAATTTGAAAGAGGAGGAGAGGAGCTAAAAAAATACAAACTTTATTCATGAGATTATACATACAGAAGTGGTATTTCACAGAAGTTCTATTTATATAGAGTAGGTTGACATTATATATTTGTTATGTAAAGTGCCTAAACTGATCCAAGAGCAGACACAGTATTTTAGGGCTTTCACAACAACCAAGTTGTCACTAAAATACCAATCTATCTTTAATACAGATATATTAACTTTTGTAATATTTATTTTCTCTCCAGTGTTGCAGTATGACTCAGCAATTAGTTCTTAGCTTAGAAATAAGCTAATTATGAGTCATAGCTTTCATTATTGTTTGTAAGAAAAATAGAGGAGAGAAGACAGATGAAATAAAAGAAAGGAGGGAGGGAGATGGGAGAGAGGCTAGAGA
>VYZT01031235.1:3952-18337 GCA_013400735.1 Pomatostomus ruficeps
TATATATATATAAAACAAGTGTATATACTATACTTGTTTCAAATGTGCTTAGAAAACAGTTTGATTCTCAAAGTTATCCAGAGTTGTGCTCTTGGAGTATATATCATTAGGAAAAATAATGGATCACGCCTTTCCCTAGACAAGGAGAATTCTTACTGATGTTATATTTTTGTCACTCCATGTTAACTTAGCAAATGAGATGTTGCCTAAAACACATATAAGATTTATTATCATCTTATCTTCTATGTTTTTCAGAAAATATAGCAATTTAAATGAAAATCATAATATTTTGGTCAAACTCATCTTCCTCATTTTTCCTCTTATCCTCAGCTTCTTTTTCTACGCAAATTAATTGATTGCTTGGGTTTCTTTGTTTCTTTTCAAGGAGCATCATATTCACAGAAATGTAGAAATTAATTATCTTATATCTTTTTTATTGTACTATAAATATCAAACAAAGACAAAATAAAATTGCAACAGCTAATTAAAAAGGGAAAAGAGGCTTAGAACAGCACACTGACAGATTGAGGAAAGACAGGTTAAACCTAGGCAAAAAAAATACACTTTTACGATATAGAATATTTTAGTTAAATTACTATTTTATTTAAAAAAATAAAATGTAGTACTTCAAAGTCCAGATTTTATTTAAATGTGTTTGGCTTTTTGCTTTTTTATTGTTTTTTTCTAACTGATTTTAAATCAATTTTCTCTGTGTTATCCTGCAGTGAGAATGATAGGAAAAAGAAAATTTTACAGCTCAGACTTTCTTAATCACTCCTTCCCAATGCTACAGCAGTCACATTTTAATAGTTTTTACAGTAAGGCCCCCAGGGATGGATTTCTTTCAGACAGTCCCATTTCTCATCTTTTCTCATGTCTGAGGGGCACAAGATACAGTATGGAAGGTACCAATGCAAAAGAGGTGGCCTGGTGTGAGTAGGAGAAAGGATGAACACAATAAAATACCTATGTGAGTTCTTAAATTGTATGTCTGCTTCTGTCTGTATGAGGTGAACACCTACTGCTTGGCACAAACCTATTTTGGTACTTGGATTTTGATCGAGTGTCAAGACTGAGCTTCAGGTAATGTGAAGTAAGATTTCACAAGAGGCAAGAGGATGGCGTGGTCCCTATGTGCAGATTTACTTGTGATTACGTACTCCATCATCTGCATTTACAAATTCCAACACCCAGAGTAAAACAGTTTAGGAAAACTTGCTTATGTCTGTTGTCCTGAGTTTTGCAGTTTTTCAGTGTTTCTCTTTGCTGTGATACTTTCTCACACATTCTGCTGTAAACATGGCCATGGTTTCTTGCTAACTATCTATGTTTTGCTAACTGTCCTTGTTGTTTGTCATTCCATTCTCCTAGGCGGAGAAATATGATGGACTTTTCCTTTGACCAGTGGAATTGAGAGGTGGTGATTTCTACCTCCAATCCACGGTGATTTGTAAAAACATATAAATAAAGGTCAGAGGGTTCTGCCCTCTCTCTTTTTGCCCTCTCTTTTGCTCGCTCTCTGTGGTCTCTCATTTTAGCTCTCCTTTTGGCTCCTCAGCCCATCCGTGCTACATATGTCTGTTTCTGTCCAGACTGGAACTTGTGAACATTTCTGCCTATGTCCAACAACAAGTCCTCTCTTTGGCTCTGGGTGCTATCTCAGTTATGGGAGTGTGAGTCAGATGCTGGAAATAGAGGGACACATCTTGAGTTTTTATTAATGGCCTAAAACAGCTAAACAGAAAAAAAAAGAAACAGAAAAATTAGCTATGTATTTAACGTCAGTTCACTGAAGCTTCTCTTTAAGTTTATTTTCTCATAAATATATCACTAACCCCAGTATTTTGCTGGATAAAGCCAACATCTCCACTGGGGGGGATAGACAACAAATAGACATCAAAAATTTTAGCAGGGAAAGTTAAAGATGGGACTGACAAACTGGGAGTAACAGTAAACGTGGAGTTAAGCCTTTACTTGGATTTTGTAGCAAGCCATGTTTTTGAAAGGAATTATGTCACACATGTACACAGAAGGTTATTTAAACAGATATATGAACTATCAGTGATCATAATGATACTTCAGAATTTGTTTTACTTTTTTTCTTTCCTGTGTTCACCACACTGCTAAGACATTACATATGCAGGCAAAAATGTTTATTTGAAAAATTTATTTTAGAATCTACTAATATAGAACTGTACAAAAGCAAGTATACTTACAAAACTGTGTTTGCCTTGCTTTGTTTCAAATACCAATCCTACTTCTATCAGAAACTGGATCTTAAGAGTTTTTCACAAGAATGATTAAGGAAAAATCTATTTGTGATTAGTTTCTCTTAATACATTTAAATTAGAGACTCATTTTCCCTAAAAACTTATCCGTTCTATTAATTTTAAAATTGTTTTAAACTCTCTTCACTTTTGCTCAAAATCTGATTTGCTTACTTTATGCTTTCATATATGAATACTGCATTAGATGTGAAAGAGCATATCTTCTTTAAAAAATCCCAAATTCTAATAGAAAAACATTGGGCTTTTTTCTTTGTTCACACTGATCAGAGATACTCAAATTTTATGTCATTTAACTACCTAATAAAATCAATCTTCTTTCCCATTTAACACCCTGATTATTTCCCACATACAGTATTCTCTCCTCATTTCTTTCTACGAGTTGAGCAGCCAAATTTGTATCCGCATGACAATTCCTCATCATTCAGCAATTATGTGGTGCTCTATACACAAAGTTGGTGATTATGACTTAATCGAATTTTAGCTTTGTTTTTTGACAGCCCAACCTCACTTAATCAATTTACATCCTGTAGAAGTATCTTTCAGTAAAAGTTTTCAAGAGCATTTTCTTGATCAACACTGAATCTTCAGTAGCTAAAATGAAGTGACAAACATTTCAATCAGGCATGGAAACTTGATGGTCTTTTCAATGTGGAGCTACCCATTCTTTTTTGTTGTTCAGGTGCCTTTTAATCCCTGTTTGACTGGATGTAGATCAAGAACTGTAGATTTGATTATGTGAGACATACAACTAGATTTTTGTTTCCTTATGAAAGTTTTGTTTTCTTGCTGTTGAATTATTGTTCAACAGCCTATGTTCTCAGCCTATATTGTAGATGAAGCAGTCAGGGTACCGTAACGCATAACAATAAATATATTTGTAATTATGCAGGCACTTCATGAAGCCAGCAGTCTGATGTTCAACTTGGAATTAAATCAGCTTAAGGGTAAGGGGTTACCTTTGAATTAATTCAGAAGAGTAATTCACTTAATACTTTTCCAGCCCACAAGCTCATTTTGAAAAAGTCATTAATGAGTAAAGAGAAACACCTTTATCACATAAGACTGTTGATTCTCTAGCCTAAGAATTCCTTAAAATCATTCAGTCTGTTAAAAAGACATCCTAACATAAAAAGACAAAATAAAGCCTTCTCATAGTAAAAAACCATCACAAACTTATTTTAGCCATGCAGTCTTCCATATAGCAACTAACCAAAACAAGGTCTTGAGGTTATCATAAAGAACTTTGTCTACTAAATTTAACATGTTATTCATTGATGAAAAATTATTCTATAATATCTTTAAAAATCCATGGTGACATATCGCAATTAAAGAATTTCAGAAAGACAAGTAGTCTGTATTAATGAAGCTCAGTCATTGTTGTCTTAATTCATTAGGAGAAAAACTGACTCACAGTAGGTCCTGTCAGACAGGAATTTAACCTGGCTCAATATTTACCTCTATGTAATTCAGAGTAACATTCTAACTTGAAATCTGACTATTTAATCAGAATCCACAGAGTTTAAGAGCTCCCACTCTATCTAAAGTACTTCTAGAACTAACGCCAGCTGGGAATTGCCTCCAAGCATAAATGGATGTAATTCCCAGCTGTTAGTAGTGCTAGATATAAATCATTCAAAGTTTATGTTGATAAAAGTGGCCAAGTTATGTACAACGCACAGCTTCATGCCCTAATTATCATATAGTGCCAATTTGCAAAGCCAGTGTTTCAAATATCTCTGAGTTCAGGAATGACTTGATGCTTTTCATGTAATTTATGCAAAAGTCACTTTTCAAATTATCACAATATAGAAAGGACCTCAGAAAATAATTTTTAGAAGAAGAAATGTGGATAAATTATCTTTTTTGAATACACCAGAAACTTAACTGTAAATAGATTTAAAGGAAAACACATGCAGTTCAAAATTAAGTCATTTGAAATCGGAAGAGTTATAAAAAACTTTTAGGAGCAAATGGTATCAGGAGCCAGTTATTCAAATTAAATAGGAGGTTGAAAAAATGAAACAGAGGAACGTCAAGTAATATTTCTTCTTACACTGCTCCTCTTAAAATGTTTATGATTTAACAAGAATAAAACAAGAATTCTTATATGCTTACATACCATCAAGTAAAATTTTCTCACTAAAGAGATATTGAAATTCCTTTTTAATATGAACCTGTTTACTTTGTTTTGTTTTGTTTTGTTTCTAAATAAAATGTTCCTTTTCTTTTATCCTTGGAAGGATTTTTCTTGTGTGCTGTTAATCTGGAAAGGTATTTCATTCAAAGAAGATTATGCAATCAGGTAGATCATAAAACTATCCTTTTGCCAATCTTCTTTCCTGTCTTTTTCATACTTTTCAAGCTTTCCTTTTTATTGATCATCATTATGGTTGATGTATTAATTTTTATTAGGTATCCAGTAGAGCAAAATGTACAGGGTTTTTTACATGTGTAGGTAACATTCATCTGAATGCTTGCTTGCCAGCTGGTGGAATGTTTGCAAAACTGTATTCAGGGAGCTGTGCATGCCAGTTAGAGTTCATGTTTTGAAATGAAAAAAGTGAGGTTTAATTTTTTGGGGTTTTTTTGTTTTTTCTTTTTTTGTTGTTTTTTTGTTTTGTTTTGGTTTTTGGTGTTTTTTTTGGTTTTGTTTTTGTTTTNCAAGGGAGGGCAAAACGCTGCCCGGCAGCCAGGGCTGAGCCAGGGGAACCGTGCGGGAAACAGCCCTGCGGGAAACCAGGGGACAGCGGGAGCAGGGACGGAGGCGGGAGGGACCCGGCAGGGATGGCCCTGCGGGACCCCGGCGGGGCGGGGGATTCCCTGCGGCCCCTGGGAAGGACTCACACTCCAGGACAAAGCGTGAGAAGGGAGGATCGGCAGAGATGAGCTGTTACAGAGTGACCAAAGCCCCTCGTTCTCTGTCCCGTGTGCCTTTCTTGGCGCAGAAGGTAGAGGAGTCAGGAGTGAAGAGTGAAGCTGAGCCTGCGAATGGGATGAAGAAATATGGGTTTGTATGTCAGATGTGTAATAGCTGTCTTTTTGTTTCCCACTACCTGTAAATATTTATTTTAATTGGTAATAAATTCGTTTTTGTCAAGTTCAGTCCTTTGTTGTAGTAAGGAATCTTCCTGTCTTTATCTTGACCCAGGAGCTTTCTAGTTCCACTTTAAAGTATTTCATCCCCTCTTTCTGCTGAGGGCAGAGGAGGGAGCGAGCAGCCAGGCAGGACCTCAGTTTTTAGCCTAGCTTAACCCACCGTGCCTTCTTTCTTTGAATTAGCTGTAATTCCTTTCAGATAGCACAGATTTGTAGTGAATATTGCTATTAAAAATTATTTCTACAGTAAAAACGAAGATGGTGCAGTGTGAGTTCTATTAGGAACATGTGAGTCAACTACCAACATAAAATGAAAGATGAGAGTCATAAAAAGTTAATTATTTTTTTAGCTTTGAAGATCACATGGCTTTCTTTTTCACATATTACTTACTAATTGTTGCCCAGTTGAAGTGCAAGGTGATTTGTACACTGGAGTATAAAATCTCCATTATGAACTTCGATTTGGTTAATACTGAGAGCACTTGAGTTTAAAATAGGTGTTTTGCAATGGTTCACAGTAAAAAAATCTATTTTATTGTCTACTATGTGAACAAAAAAGACATTTAAAGCCACAGTGAATCATGTCCAAAACAACTAAGGGAATAGTTTTTGTGTGATCACAGCTTTTGAAAGAAAAGGCTCAAATGTCAGAAGAAATTATAGATGACATTTGATTGAAGAAGGACAAGGAGAGGGTCTAGAGCTTAAAGTTTCTGCAAGGTCAAGGAAAGTGGAATCTGACATCTGATTAGGGGAAAAAATGCTCCAAATGCATGCACTACTATCCTCAAAGCACTAATAAACCAGTATCTGAGAATGGATGAGTCTTTCTGGACTGATCAACATAGAAAAACAGTTTATATGATTCTGTAACCTAGACCCTTACTGTTTAAAATATAGAAAAAAATTAAGCATGCATGAGAATGGAAAAAAAACATGGTGATTAATTCAATTTACCTCAGTATATGGAACATCTTGCAGCTCAACATTATTTAAATAAATAGAACAGGAGTTGGTGCTGTAAAAATGCAGTTCAATCTTATTGGAACTTACACTGACAACAGCCACGTACAATGTGATATCAATCTTATTTTCTCCTTTGTCTCATTATATTATAACAGGCAAAAAGGGTTATAAGTTCACACAATATGAAATAATGTGATATTCTATCAGTTGATATCACAAAACTATCCTGTTCTTAAATAGGGAGAGATAGAAGTAAATAAAGACTAGCAGCCAGAAGCAATTATGTAAAACTCTGAACAATACTCCCTAGAGAGAAAGATATGTACATTTTCCTGTCTAGTTCTGTTACGTGTATTCATTTCAAAACTAGACACTTTCCAATACAAACAGAGCAAATTCAATTTTGTTCAAACAACATTCCCCTCTAACACTTCATGTGCCAAGTGAGACACACAACACAAAGCCTTGAACAAATTAAACATCTCTTTTAAGAACAATGTAAATGCTATTACTTTACTTTCAGTAATGGGAGTTTTTCTGAGTCGCTGCATGACTGCATTTGAGTGTTGCAAGGAATAAGCTGTTTGTTTCAGCCTTAAATCTTGTTTGTGTACAAAAAGATTTTGTCAAACTCATGAATGTCAAACAATACACTGTAAATACAGCCTTTGTTAAGTGCTTTTACAAAGATTTATGCAGGATTCAATGAAAAGGGAAGAGATAGGAGTAGGTGAATCCATCATATGTGCCTTTGCCGAGGTGGAGCGATATGGCTATTTTATTCAACTTCTGGGATCAACTGGACAAACATCCTCAACAAAAATCTGCAAGATACACATGTACAAATACATATATACTTTCCACCTAACTGTTGCATATGAATGGTGGTTGCTTCCCTGCTTGACCAAAGATGAGCTGTGTATTGTACTTACAGACCACTATAGAGAAGACATTTGTGGAGAGCTGTGAGCCCTTGGCACTCCCCTGGAGAGGAGAGGCTTGATAAGAAAACTTCCTAAAGGTTACGGCGACCACTTGGGACACCCCCAGCATGCTTTGCGCCTTTATGGTAATACCTTGTACCCAGGTGGCTAGTTGGTTCCTACCCCACTGCTACCTTTCCCCATAAAAACCACTGCGTTTGCACGGGAAGGACAGGGAGCTCCTGTCCCTGGCCTCCCCTTCGCAGAGGCTGCCAGAAGAATAAAGCTACCTCCGTGGAACAGCCATACGGTCTCCTCGTCTCTCTCTGTCCCGAGTCGGCCTGAGGGTGATTCGCAAAGAGCTGATATCACTAAGAGCTGATATCACTAAGAGCTGATATCACTGCGAATCACCCACTGCATGGGGAGACAGCCTTAGCCCCTGTAGGAGTCGCTCTCTGCAGGGCACTCTTTAGGGCCACGGCGTGTCGGTGCTGACCAGCATCGGCCCCCCCTCGGCAGACATTGAATGGATGAAGACTTAAATAAAGCATTAGAATTTTCTTTATTTGCATATATTTGGAAGCTTATGATTTCATAAAGAGGAAAAACCTTGGAGAGATTATCAGATGAGAAGGTGAATTTGCAAGGAACAGGGGAGAAAGGTAGTTTGACAAGATGACAGTAGAAACAAAGGTGCCAGGTCATTCATTTAGAGCTTGATATCGAGCTTGTCTGTTATAAATTAGGATTTTTCACTGCAACCCAAGGAAGGGAAAGACCAGGAGTGTTAAGTAACCAAAACGGGCAAATATGAGTCATGGTTACAATATGGAACTGAAAATTTGAAGTGATCCTGATCCTGAAGTGTAGCACAAGTATACAGACATGTAAAGGGTGTATTAATGTGAAAAAATACAAGGTATTGCTATGACCCTAAAATAGACTGAATAATTTTGATAAACTGGGTTCAAGAAGATTAATTTAAACAGGAAGGGAGGAAGAGACAATAGCTCCCAGTATGATGAGAATAGAGGATTTAGTCCGTGGAATGAAATGAAGAAAATTCAATTTATTCATTTTGACACAATATAGTTAAGAGGGAATACTCCTCTGCCTAAACACAGCAGAATATAGCTACTGGAAAGGACAGAAAATATTCAAATCCAAGAACCTACTGGCATGGGAAGACAGTGCTAGAGCAGGTGGCCTGTATGAGTGGCAGAGGTAGAAGAGTGGTCTAGCTCTAACATGAATATGGTTTTCTTTAATATGAAAGGACAGAACCCTGTGATCTGGTTCTAGTTTCAAATGCTTCCAAAATTCCTATAATTCATATTAAAAATAACCTAATTAAGATTGTGCTGAAGTCTATATCCATTGGAAAGATGCAAAGATACTGACAGGGGTATACAACCTGATGGTTTGCAAAGAAAGAGAGAATATTTCTTCTGTTATCTGTATCCTCTAATAGACAAGAGAATAAACAGGGACACCCTGTGAAAGCAAGATATTAATCGCTGAGGCAATAAGGCTGCAGGGACACATCAGTCAAAGAAACAAAAGGACATAACAGCACTGCAGAGTCAGGCCAAGACTGTGATTAACAGCCTAAGTCTGTGGACTGTAAGAATACTTCCATGAGTATAAGGATAAGTACATATTTATATTGTATTTACATATACACTGTTATAACCTTCAGGCATTTTTTTTCCCAGATCGTTTCTAAGCACTTGAAGGGATTTTTTTTGTTCATAAACATATTCAGGATCCTTTTAAACTCCATGAAGGTTATCCATATTGATAGCATCCTGTGTCTATTATTTCCATGACAGACTTAAAATCTGTGGTTAAGGCTACTTCTTTTCTTTTTTTCTTAATTTCCTACTTTATAAATTCCTTTAATTCTCCCTAATTTTTCTATTAAAAGAGGAAAAAAGCAATGAAAACCTGTACACTTTTATCGCTGTTTCTCATTATATCTATAGATGCTTCCTATAGTCCTTTCATTTATTTCTTTTGTGGGCTGAAGTGCTTTTTCCTTAATTCTCTCTTGCACAGAAGTATTTTGCCCTGATCATTAATCAATGTGCTTCCTCTGATCCCAGGGAAACTGTGTCACACACAGCTCCTACACTGAAGTTCAGAGATATAGTCCATAAGATATTTTGAATATGACTCTAAATGCAAACAGAAGAATCATATTTTGAAGCTCGATGACAATGCAAATTTTTGAGGACTTTGTAATTTGAAGACTTCAATAAAATCTCTTAAATACAGATCAAAGGTCTGGGGCCTTAATGCAGAATCAACATTTCAGAAAATAATGAGTACTTTGTAAGGACCTTTTCTCTTCCATGCTGTTGTGCATTTTCCATGCTGGAAAGGAAGGCTAGTCAGACCCTTAGCATAATGACAGAAGCATTCTTCTCTGACTCAGAACATTTGGCCAAATTAAGTGCCAATACACCATAATGACTCAATTAGAACACACCTCTACCAATGTTTTGTTACATCAAGACAATCACTTCTTAACCTTGATAGCACCTGTTGCAGTAAATTAAACATCAGGGAAGCCCTGGACACCATCAAAACCAATACTGAAATGCAATGTGACACTAATAACCACAAACATATAATCCATTAAATCGTCCCATGATTCTTCTTTCAAGAAACACCAGAATAGAGTTAGTTAGAAAATGGGGTATTTTCACAACTAGCCTAAAGAATATATATAAGTGCTGAAATATTTAACAGATGGCTTCAGATTTGCTCAGTTTGTAACAGTATTTGGCAGGTATAAGCAATAAAACAATGAATTAGCTCCTTGTCTTTATTATTCATCTGTCTCTGGTTAAGCAGAAAACTCATAAATGTATCTGGCAAAGTAGCACCCAAATTCCTGTCTGAGATAATGAGCTATTTTAGCAGATCTTTTAGACAAATAGATATTGCATAAGTCTATTAACCTCCAGTAAAACCACCTGATCTGAGTGACTGAAAGCTAGATGTGAAGTGTCGTGTGATAACCTACAGAGTGATGAGCTTTGTAGAATTTGAAGTACCTCAGTATGCTGTTTGTTACGAAGATGCATGATTATTATTTCATCAATGAATAAGCTGCATCTCATGGCAAAATGTCAAAAGAACCCTCAATGATGTGAATAGAGGAAAGTTCACTCTATTGATATGCAATTTATATAGGCAAATTTTTGGCACTTCTCAAGAGTATCCTTATAGTTACAGGCTTGGATTTCTCCATCTCACCAAAGAACATATCTCTGAACTGAATTTGTTCACCAACAATATTGACATTCTGATTTTTTTTTTTTTACAGGAAAGAACTTGTCCTCCAGGCTTAACCTTAAGCAAAAGCAGTTGATTTAAACTCTATGAGCATGACTAGAGAGACAAACAGAGAGAGACTACAGCATGTTCCCATGCCTCAGATGAGCTCTCTCCTGTTCCAGTCAGCTTGTGTCTGGATTAGAAGCGTGGCTTCTTAAGACAGCACATGCCTTTGGTCACAGCATGACACACATGTATTTCTGAGCTTCTAAAACAAAGTGATTTAAATAGCAAGTTAGCAGAAAGGACTTCAGGAAGGCAGCACCCAGCTCTTGACTGATTACTTTGCCCAAAGGTATGTGTTTTTAAAGAGTATAAAACTAAAAGGGATTTTCCACCCACTAAGAGCTGCTAAATGCAGTAGCCCAACAGGTGTGAGACTGTCAGTTCCCTGTTCCCGGGTCCCCACAGCCGTGCATTCACAGCCACACTCCCCCACAGCCACAACCACCCACATCATATATATGTACACACACATGCATGGAGATCAGCACACACAGGAAATACAGCACGCACACAATCACAAATAACACAAATTATCTCAGCCTGTTCTGCTCTCAGGCTGGTCAAAATGAAGCCTCTTAGTGGAAAATATACACAGGCACAGGATATGGGTCCCTCCAGTAGCTGGTCTATCCAGTAACTGCATCCTCTGACCTTCCAAGGGTTGGCATTTGGGTGTGCAAACTCGAGACCCCACATCCTGATCCAGCTGCTGGTACTCAGACCTCTTCTCTGACAAGGTGTTTAGGATATTACACTTCCTTTGTATGTGTGTGGATGGACCTTTTATAATAACCTAACAATACTTTGGTTTTTGATATATTTTTTTCTGTCTGCCCTGGGCATTGTGCTACCGGCCCTTGGTTGATAAAGCATCACATATTGCAGAGGTGTATGGTTGTCTCTTAACTAAATAAGTTGATGATCAGTGTCTTCCCAGCTCTAAGATCTTCATCATTTTAGACTGATCCTAGGTTCAGTCCTATAATGAATAAATCTGGACAGTCTAGCTGAAGGCAAAAAGTAAATTCATGAGCTATTAGTTCTTTACATGATCTCTGTAAGGCTTAATATCCCTCTCATTATTTCTTTTTGTTAGTTTTTCTTGGACAAATTCCTTTGATTTAATACTAGTCAGCCAAGCAGTATACTATTAGACAGTTTAAAACAAGGCACATAGAGCATCTCTGAGTTCACTATTGCCCTCTTTCCCCAAGAAGCCTTGCCTTCTTGAAATTATATTGTGAAAGAAAACAAGAGCATTCTGGTTTGTAAATATACAATACCTTGATTTTAAAAACAGTTATTGCCTTATTTTTCAGAAAATAGGAAATTTAAAAACCACTTCACTTTATTCATACCCAAACCAAGTGAGTTCTCCCTTTGCCAATGATAGGATTTTAAGCTACTAATTAAGCCAACTTTCCTGTGAGGAATCATCTTTATACCAGTTGCAAAGATAACCAGAGGTTGTGTAAAAATTGTAAGGAAGGTATTGTTCCATGTCTCTCTCCTTTACACATATTGAGGCATCAGCCATTGAAGTCCATTTATATTTTTTTGCTTCTGCTCCTGTTTCTTGAAGATTTCCTGAGAAAATCTGCCAGTAGAGGACTGTGGGGACGGTGAAGAGTGCTGAAGAAACTATTCTAATTATATAAGCTTATATCCCTTTGGCAAGGGAAAAACTCTCTTTCCCAAGATTCCTTGCAATCCTCCATGTTTTCAGGATCCCCCGAAACTTCATATCTCAATAAGCCATGCGTCGTCCCAGTGTCCCCTGGGACCGGTCATCCCCCCGTCCAGCGAGACCCTGGGGACATAAAAGGTCACCACATGTGTCCCCTCGTTCATTCTGTGCCTGGCTACTAATATCACAGCAGCAGTAAATGTCCAAGAAGCTCAGCCTCAGAGAATCCTTCTTGCATCCCGTCAGCCAGGTTATATCTCTAAGGTAGCAGATATAACCACCGTGAGTCCGCAGGGGGAATGGGAGGGAACCAAGCCGGGAACGGTGCGAGGCCCGTGGCGGCGGCAGCATCTGAGTGGGCAGTGGTACTGGGACCCAGTGGCAGCGGCACGGAGCAAGCGCTGAGACCCAGCAGCAGCTGCCATGTTCCTGGAAAGCAAAACCACCCCGGGATCACGAGTGAAGGCTCCGCCTGCCCCACCACGCGGGAGAGCATCCCCGCCCCCCGAAACCCCCCTTCACAGGAGACACAGACCATCAAATTAACCTAAGCTATAGAGCACTCAACATTTATTTGGAAAATAATGACAGGATAGGATTGCAGTCTTCACAACCAGTCTTAAAGCCCCAATCCAAGCTTGAACTGATGTATAAGAGAAAAGACATGGCTTGAGGGAAGGATTATCAGCACCACCACAGGATTTCTCCTCCTTGTGTTAAATTAATCCACAAGGTAACAGTAGTCATATACTCCAAATATCAGATACAGTCTCATAACAGCCTCACTCTAACCTGCAGTCAGTATTACCACTACTACTAGAATGCATGTTTACAGAATCTACACTAAATTTTTTTCCCATTATTTAAGGCATAAAGGATGAAGCTGACAGAGCAAGCCTCATGATAATCTTTGGGGAAAAGATTACAAATTATCCATTAGTGGTTACAGAATCATAGAAGGATTTGGATTGGAAGGGACTGGTGGGGATCATCTGAATTCAAACCTCTGGTCAAATCAGGGCCAAGTTTCAATTTACTGTCTACTAAGGGTATTTGAAAACATGTAATTTTTCTTCCAGAGAAATAATTTGATTTTCTATCTTATTGCTTAAATAATGCCATTTATGACTAGTAATGAAATCTATGTTTTGCAATTAAATACTTCAATGAGGAATAATGTATAATCTCTTAATAGAAAAAAGGATTTGTATTCAGCAGGTGAAGGGGAATTTTATTCTGTGGTAAGAACCTGGACTTTAGGAAAGCAAACTTTCAGATCTTTAAAGTTACTAGGCAGGGCTCTCTAGGAAACTGCTCTCAGGAACAAGGGAGAACTGGCAGATCTTTTAGGACTCTTTCCACAGAACACAACAGCTAGTGATGCCCAAGCAGAAAAAATGGGGCAAGGAAGGCAAGACACTGGTATGGGTGAATGAGGGCTTCTGGTCAAACCAAAGGGCAAGAAGCAAAAGCATAGGCAGTGAAAGCAAGAACAGGTATTTGGGGAAGAGGATAGGGATACAGTCTGTGCAGGGATGAAGTGAGGAAGACCAAGGCCCAACTGGAGCTGAATTTGACAAAGGTAAAAAAGCAAAATGAGGCTTCAACAGTTATGTTGGCCAGAAAAAGAAGGTCAAAGAAGGCATATTCCCTCTGATAAAGAAGGCTGGTAAATTTATAGCTACAGATGAGAAAGCTCAACTTCTTGAGTTGAGTACTTAACAAAATTTTGCCTCAGTCTTTATTGGCAGCCCAACACCTCTTGAGTGGACTGCAGGAAGAGGATTGGGAGAGCAAAGGGCTTAGCACTGCAGGAGAATCACAGAATCATCTAGGTTGGAAAAGACTTCTGAGATCATCTATTCCAATCCTTGGACTGATCACCACCTTCTCTACTTGACCATGTCACTAATTGCCATGTCCTGTCATTTCTTGAACACTTCCAGGGATGGTGACTCACCACCACTGTGGGCAGTCCATTCCAGAATTTAACAACCCCTTCCACAAAGAAATTCCTCCTGATGTCCAGCCTGAATCTCCTCTGATGTATCTTGAGGCTATGTCCTCTTGT